>QJNY01000029.1:194083-288407 GCA_004155945.1 Monosporascus sp. mg162
CCCCCCCCCCCCCCCCCCCAACGTCTTGTTGCACGATCCACTCTTTGCCGCAGCGGGTGCCGCATCTAGTCTACTGTAGCCCCCGTACCGCCCGTAGTCCAAAGATAGGTATATAGCTTAGTAACGCATAATCGCATATTCCATATTTCTTCTGCAGTGTGCTTATTGCCATAGATGATCACCCTCCTTCACAGGTTCGCTGTCGGTTGAGAATGACCTGAGGTCCATACCGACATCACAGCTATTATCCCGATGCTGCTTTGGATCTGGACTTCCTGTATCGCCGGGAAACCGATCGGAATGTTGCAATGGGTCAGCGCGATTACAGCTAGCCCATCCTGTATCCACCTCCTTTAGGGGCCGTACATGTCTTACCAGCCATTCACAGGCGGATCTCACAAATTGTTAACATAGGCCCAGTGGTATATCCTATTACGGCTATGTCATGCTCGTCTCTTGAGTCATCATACGTATCTCACAACAATACCATTCCAGTTTTCTTTTTCCTGGTGAATGCCACACTAATCACCCCGGCTTGGCCAGCCTGACTTCCATCCATGACTCCCCCTATGCGCCGTCCACAGAGCTTTCTACTGAAAGTGGACGTTGCACAGGCGATCGATGGCGAATTTGAACGTCATCTTCGCCTCGTCCCAGCCCCAACCCGCCTGTACCTTTCCCGTGGCGTTGATGAGAGGGTCGGCAAATCGTCGCTCGACGGCGGTCGCCATGCCGGTGGGCACCACGTCCTGCTGGGGCTCGGCGAACAGGAAGTAGGCGAAGTTGACCGCCTGCAGCAGGAAGACGCCGTTGACTGCCCAGTACTCAAGGACTGCCTGGGGGTTCTGTTCCTCGGACAGAAACCTCAGGTCCGGGAAGATGTAACTCTGCAGCCTGTCGATGCTCTCCGGCGAGGTGAAGAGGTTGGACAGGCTCGCCTTCCGGGCGGCGATGATCTCCTCCTTCAGCCACTGGACGGCACACGATTTGAGCGACGGGTAATCGCAGTTCACGAACAGGTCCTCCATGATCTCGAAGCGTTTCTCGTCTTCAGGTTCCTCGTGGAAGATCGAGCCGGCGAAGACCGTGGCGGCGTTGCGGACCTGGATATCGGGATGAAATACCAGGATTAGACTCAGGTGGTGATGGTATGCCATGACGTTCGGCTCCTCACCGGCCGTGATCGAGTTTCGATGTTTCAGGACGAGACCGATAGCCAGCAGCGCGTCCGCGACGCCTTTGTGCTTGCCGACTTCTTGCTGTGGATTCTCGTCCGCGAACATTTCGAGGAGTCTCAAGTGATGGGGAAAGATATACATTTCCGGCCGCGGTTGGGGGGCAGCGAAGACTTCTGCTGAAAACATCCAGTAGGCGAGAAGACAAACCATCCCGAGTTGTGAAGGTGGCATGTCCGGGCTCGCGCTTGTGAATTCACGCCACAATTCTGCGGGGGGTTCACCCGAGGGGTTGGCGTCTGGGTCGTCCGAGGATTCATATATCCTCGCCACGAACGGTTCAGGGCATTTGTCTAAACCCAGATCCCACAACAGAGCCTCGGAAGCATCAGCAATGGACCATGAACGCTAACGTAGAGGCAGCAGTACTCACCACCAGTTGTCCTACTATAGCATCCCTTGTCTGTAGGTCCTCCTCCTCTCGATAGGAATCGATCGTGGTCTTCTTACCCGGTACGGTTCTCCTTAGATTGTAACTCTCGACCAACCGGGCGGACCACCGCATGTCATGGGCGTCCACATACTCCTGCAGAATCCAGGAGACAAATGACTGCAGGACTTCCCGCTGCTTGACATCCTCCATCGGCTCTTCCTGCTGGGCCTCCGGGTCCGGCGCATTCTTGGATGCGTCTCCGTCGTTAGCCGGGTTGGGCACGCTGATGCTGGAGGTGCGCGCCGGTAAAGGGGGTCTCTTTTGACCCGACAGCGACCGAACCAGGTTTATGACGGCGGCCGTCATCTCGGGAGTGGGTCGATATGCTCTGAGTGTGCAAGCCAATGCTGGACCAAGGAATTGACTGGGGTACCTAGCCCTGAGGCGCTGATGCAGTACCGCAAGCATGCCCAGTAGAGTTATGAAAGCGCCCGGTATCTTCTCCTTGGGGAGTGACCACAGCTCCTGGCTGTCATCGGACCCCCGGTCATTACCGCGGTATTCAAAGCCAGGAACGCAAAAAACATTGTCGAGAGGGGGATCGTCACTGACGCCCGTCGACCACGCTTTAGAGATGTCGCCTAGAGCCTGAGTAACTTTTAGGTATACCTCCTTAGGGTTGCCGAGGCGGGCGACGGTGTCAAGACAGGGTTCACAGCCATCGAGGGGTATAAGCATCTCAACCAGGTCCCAACCGATATCCTGCGTGAGCTGCTCGTCCCGAAGCTTTTCGTTGAGCGACTCCAGGGCGCCCGGCTCTCTTACATGATGCTCTAGTAAGACGAGGTACGTGAAGCGATCCTTGGGAACGCCGCGAGCGTGGAGGGCATCTAGCGTTTCGTCTAACGAGAGCTGCTTCTGCGGCTCCTGCGGCTGCCCCGCCTCCATTCTGGCGAATTTTCTAAGTCCTTAGCTAAGAATTCGCACAAACTCAAAACCGGCAAAAAAAACACCGTATGAGTTAAGATTGCTGCAAGATCGGATGCTATACGGTGTAGATAGAAATGGGCCACCAGCTTGAAATGTTTCCCTTCCGTTATGGTAGTTGGATCTTGGCAAATGACGTGGGGTGAGGGGCATGGTTTGAGACGGTACCTCAGGTACAGTACGTAAAGTAACCTAGCCTTGTCTCGGCTTTCTCATTGGTTCATCGGGCGGCATACGTAACACTCTCAGCGATCTTTGGCGCCAGCCTCGGACACATCATATGCTGGGCTCACCAAAAATAGTGGGGTAAATTTAGAGTTAGGCGCAGATGCACCGCTGGCCGGGCAGTTGAAGTGACCTAAAACTGAAACATGAGGAACTAAACTCATTACGATTAATAGCCCAAGTATCTGCGGGTGTCTCGACCTGGCCGGTGTCGCGTAAGGGAGGCATCTTGGGGTCAGCAGACCTACGGCTATGGACTACATCTGACATACTGAGTTGGAAGAATGGCTGCTAGTTTGAGTATGCGAAATCCTTATAACCGCTCGGCGAACAGCTCCCTGAGTTCGACCATAAGCATACTGGCAACTGAGATGATGCTAGCTTACCGTAATGTGTACCCGGTTGAACCGCGATGTAGGGCGGTGATTGGAAAGCATGTCCGGACAAAGTAGGCAGCAGGTACAGCGGTAGTGAATGAACAAATCTTCACATAATTCAACAACAGCCTGATATGAGACTCATAATTTGTTACCTGAAGTCTGTGAACTAACTCGGTATTAAGGGTGCATTCACTTCCTAATACCACGCCCAAGCCACAAGATATGACACCGTAGCTCATACTTAGATCACCATTACAAGAAGATGCCCAGAGAGTATACAATAGGCTGGGTAGACAACGGGCAGGGTTGACAGTAGACGGGAGCAGACAGGTCGAAAGAGCATAAAATACGCTCATTTAGTAGCTCGCAGTCTATAAAACGTCCCATTCAGTGCACCAAGCACACATAGCCGAGACATATCCTATATAAACACTCCCTGAAGAGGCATCTCTACCAAATATTTGCACCGACTCCAGCCAACTACTTAACCCATCTTGCACGAGGTCTGTGGTCTTTCATTTCCTGATGTCCCCATACGGACAAGCCAACCGAGTATCACCATACACAGGCGAAGAGATTCTGGCAGGCGAATCGGCCACCAGGAAAGTGGGCACCAGCTCCTCCGAGTTGGAACTCACTACGGCTGATGATCTGCCTAAGCTTCTCAACTTCCTGCATGTTGTCCTCCTGGCAACCGTCGTCGGCGCCCTCCCCGGCGCCCTTACCAAGCGCGACGAGAAGCTCGACAGATACCAGCGCGAGCACCTGCACAGCCAGATGCCGGCGTACGCAATGTGCAATGCGGCCGAGGGGGGCGGTGGACAAGCTGTCATGTACAACTGACAGCAGATCTGGCAGGCGGTACGGAAGGCGCGCCAAGTTGTCAACGGAAACGGTCGCGATGCAACTGATAATCACCCCCATTGCGGCGGCATTGCGGCGGCATTGCGGATCCGCGGGAGATCGAGCCTCTCCGGCGTGGCGGTAAGCGTCATCCCGCACGTCATCCTACAACCATCTTGGGCCCATTTCGAAAGAGCAACAACCTTGTTTGACCTGCCATCTTGGAGACGTTACTGTCGCATCGCCCGGAATATTTGCACTGATGGAAAGTGTGCAGTGCGCCGTGTCGATATCGGTAGTTCCTCTTGGTGGGACCCAGTCTGGGAATACCCGTGTGACGGCCCTCGGCTTGGGGACCATGCAGACTCCTGGCCACGGCCGCGTCCTTCTCGATGATAGCACAAAGTATATCGGCGTCATCACCTGCGACGCCACCGTTGTGAACAGGGACAATCACCAAACATGGCAGTATGTCAAAGGCCCCCAAATATATTCTGTACGAGACTGACTGACGAAGGGCGTTTATAGTTGGGCGGTGCCCACCAACCGACGTGGACATCGAGACGCATATACGGACTACCCTGGAGTGGACTGGATGCAAACCTACTTTTTCCCTACGTACGGCTCCCTGCTTGCCTGGAACTGGTTGACAAGCGGCGTCCCCCCCAAAACATCTAATATGCTTTTGGGCGGGACCTTCATTCGTATAGCCGAAAGGCGACCGAGGATTAGAGCCAGATTGCCGACTAGAGGGGGTGAGAGTCAGCTTTAACACAATCAAGGGACGGTACTGCAGTATAGCGAAGAGAGAAATGGACAAGACATACGATCAGCTTGTGTTCTGTTTTCTAGGCCCTGTTCCCAACCGTATCCTGTAGATGTCGTAGTTGACTATTCTACCGCGTACGCGTATGCAAGCCAAGCCAAGCCTATGCATCCCCATGTTAGGCTGGAAGGGGTCACGTGAAGAGCAACCGACTCAGCATCCGACTCGGAGCTAGTGGTTGAGGGACTTGGTTGTGTATGCGGTATTGACTGGGTCGTGGTGGCCGCTGTCGAGGTGCGAAAGCCAGCACGAGGAGCAGTGTCCTGAGCCGTGGGTTCCCCGGTTGCTACTATCAGAGTAGTCATCGACCCGGTGGGCTGGTAGAATATGGATACGATAGACGTCGTATCCACGTAAGATATGGCGGCGTTAATGGGCTCCCACGGCTTAGGACCGAGTATTGAACTCGCCGTCGTCTCGGGACGGGCCATGGACAAAGTGGTTGATGTTCCGTTTGATCTGATCCCTGATGCCTCGGAGTTTGCGACCGCAACCCATTCCAGTGCCAGAATAGCAAACCATGAGAAGTGCATGCTCACGGGGGAGCTAGGTGGGGAATGAAGCCGACTGAAAATGGATCTTAATGATATATCTTTACGAGATAGGTGCTGATAATGAAGGAAAAGGAAGATAGATGCAATGAAGATAGAAGAGATTCAATAGCAACACGGACTGCAGTTCGAAGGTGCGCCACGATGTGCAGCGAGTGGATCTTTTAAGACTTGGTCTGCCTTTTCCGGGTCCGGATCTGCAGCGCATACGTGGAAATGCCTGTGCAAATCAGTGTCGTTGACAAAGGAGTCTGGTGGGTTGAAGAAAAGGCCGGTGGGAGTCCAAAAAGGACGGACCCGAGACGGTCAAACACAGGATGTCTCACAGGGAGAGACAACAGCAACCCCAGGTCTGGCCAGATTCGGGAGATCCTCCTTGTGCTCGCAATCTTCTGGTCCTCAACCCTCTCAATTGGGCTCCTTGGGTGGAGCTGAAACGCCATTGTGGAAGGTCGCACCACGGGCGTTTGTTGGTCTACGATCCTGAATTGGGGGTTTGCTTTGCTCGCTGCATTGGGGTAGGGTGACGTCGTATGACGATATGGTGCCGATACGGTGCCAATACGTTACCATGAATGCGGCAGTACGACTCGAGAAAGGTTTGCTGTTGCAACCCTCGGGGGCCCGGCTCCAATTGTCAGAGAATCGCAGAATGATGAAAGCGATATGCTGTTTTTAGTTCAACTACCGAGTTGGCTTACATGGAAGAATGTAACGGCACGGCGTTACATCATGCAAGGCACCTGTCATTTCGATCGGATCCTCCAGAGCGCATATTTTAAGTAATTATCTGCAGCTGATGATGCCAGACATACATATATGAGTAGATAGCTTACAAACTACTACTTACTATGTAGGTAGCGCTAACCTAATTGGCGTTGCTAAGTGTGGAAGGGTAGGTTAAACTACCCGGTTAGGTTATTGGCACTCACTAATACGATGCCTACATAATAAGTGAATGCTGAATGTACTCGAAGACAGTCTGCGCCTACCTATATTCGCGTGGTGTTGCTTCTAGCGCGCCCGGCGGGTACTTGACTGGGTAGGTTTTATTCAGTCTGACACCACATACAGGCTACAGCACAGGATCAGCTACTAGTAGACGACGCGCCTCGCCACATCACGTCACGACACTCTCGCTGCGCCCAAGTAGGCAGGTGTGGCGCGGGAATGTTTTAAAGCCCGCCGAAGGATGTTTTCTGAAACTGGACAAAATGACCTTCTAGGTCTGTAGCGCCAGCCTCATAACAACGGTTTCCCGGGCCATTCGTCCAAACGTCGTGTTCCAGCTATTGCAAACCTCCCGGTTGCTACGTACCCCCGGCCTACACAAATTAGGCCTAGGCCAACTTTTGTTGGTCGGAATTCTTTAACCTAGAAGTACGCCAACAACATTACAAATACCTACTTAGACAGCTGCCTGCGCGGTCTTTCGGCATTAAAGCATGAATACGCTTCGGCTGACATGGCTACATCACTATAACCCAACCAAGCCCGTACATACCATCACAAGCATTGTCACATACCCTAAGCGGCATCCAAGGCTAACGATAAGTTTTTGGGGTAAATTTGACCTTACGCTGCGGCAAACTACGGACTTGAGACTCTGAAGCAAAGCCAGTCAATCTCGGATCACTCAGGGTGGTGTTTAACCTCCGTGGCGGTGGTTCGTAAAGCTTTGACCTTCCCTTCGTCAACAGGTGGTAGAGAAAGAGGTAGTAATAAGCTCTGGCCAAAATCCTGCTCAGCTGCCCGTGTCGCAATTGATACCGTACTTTTCCTCGTTGACTTCCTCCTTAGCGGCAAACCGGTACGAACGGCATTCTACAACAAGGACAGTTTAGCCACGAAGTGCGTGCAAATATAGAACCAATTAAAGTAAAATAATAAATAGAGCAAAAGTAACTAAGGAGACCATACCGCAGACATCAAATTTACCTCCCTTGACCAGGAACGCAATGAATCCTCGATGCGTAACGAGGAAGATGTTCTTGTAGGAGCGGCCGAGGTCCCGAAGATGTTGCCGGATTCTCTCGGCACGCGCAGCGGCGTCCTCGAAGCTGTGTGGCGGGTAGTCCAATTCCTCGTCACAGGCAGAGAAATCTAACCAAGGGCCTGAACGACAACGCGCTTCGGGGCTCAAATAAGTGGTCTAATGGGCTAATGGCACCGCATTCTGGGTACGAAATACCTCGCCAAGACGCTAGATACCGAATCTAGCCCATTTTAGCTGTAGTTTTCGTAAAGGGCGTCGATCACAAGTCATGCACACCCAACGCAATGTATCTTTTCGTCCGGAGTTATCGGAGTCCCTAGAATGGCTATGATCAGCGGCAGAAATTAACGAAAGTAAGAGTGTGATCGACAACTTCTTAATGGCCTAATGGCCTATTGACCATGTGTACATCAGTACATATAATAAAACTGGGGACTTACAATGTATCATTCGTATCCACTCCAGAGCCCTAACCCTAAAGCAGTCAAACCCTGGATTGTGGACTTCTCTCCCTCGCAGGTAGATATCGCCGATCATTCTTCATTCTAACCTCTCGCAGTATACGCAGAGCCCGTATGACAGCGAAAGTGATTGCTGCACGCCGAATACGTTCCTGGATCGGAAGCTCCTCCATATTCTGCGGCTTATAACGATAAAGATGGCTTCGAATTGATGGATTTGTCACTCTATAGCTTCACAGCGCGAAAGTGGGCGCTTCCTAAGCGACTGTTAGCAACAGTCGCTTAGGAAGCGCCATTTTCGTCGATTTCAGCCACTAATCTAAGCCATTCTAGGGACTCCGATAACTCCGGGCGAAAAGATACATTGCTTTGGGTGTGGAGGGCTTTTTCGCGACAGCCATTACGAAAACTACACCTAAAATGGGCTGGATTCGGTATTTAGCGTCTTGGCTGAGTCTTTTCTGCCAAGAGAGGGTGGTCAATAGGCCATTAGGCCACTAATTTGTGCCCTTAGGCCTTGATCGACAACGCTTTTTAAGGATCGAATAAGGGGCCTAATGGCCTAATGACACAGGTGTCGACGCCGTCACGCCCGCTTTGAACGATAGTCGCTCTGATAAATCCATAGCCGTTGCCCCGTGGAAAGAGTGGGTCGACATACGATGTAGCTTTTTGGTGGGTCGCCGCCAAGGCTCGGTTATTTTCCCTGAAACGGCAAATAGTGGATCGATAACGAATACGTTGGACGAATTGATGGCGCTTCCTAAGCGACTGTTCATTTGGCGCTTCCTAAGCGACTGTAATGAACAGTCGCTTAGGAAGCGCCATCAGTAACTTCGAGCTTATTGACCAACTATCGATAGCCTGTGCAAGGTAGCATGGCAATAGGCCATTAGGCCCCTTTAAAGTTATCGATCAAGCTCTTAAAAGCGTTGTCGATCACACTCTAACGCCTCCTAAGCGACTGTTGCTAACAGTCGCTTAAGAGGCGTTACCTTCGCTTTATGAAGCTTTAGGGTCATAAATCCATTAATTCGAAGCCCTTTTTACCGTGTTAAGGCGTAGAATATGGAGGAGCTTCCGATTCAAGAATAGATTCGGCGTGCGGCAATTACTTTCGCTGTCATACGGGCTTTGCGTGTACTGCGAGAGGTTAGAATGGAGAAAAAGAAGGACCAGCGATATCTACCTGCAGCGGAAAGAGAAATCCATAATCCGGGGGGTCCTGAAGTTTCACGAAGGCTTGCGCAGATGATCTTAAATGGGTTAGATCGGAAAATTTAAAGATCTTTTCCGTATATCGACGCCTTAATTCTTCCTGCTGTTGCGATGGCTTCAGGACTTTACCGAATTTGGTGATACCCGTTATACCTCCGCTGCCCAAAGGCGGTGACTGCTTTAGGGTTAGGGCTCTGGAGTGGATACGAATGATACATTGTAAGCCCCCAGGTTTATTATATGTACTGATGTACACGTTGTCAAAGGCCGTTAGCCATTAAGAAGTTTGTCGTTCAGGCCCTAACTGGGCAAACTTGGCCGCAATATCAGCGCGCGACACCCCTTTGTTGCAGATGGCGTCGTGGGGCTTCGCGCAGATCCGGCAGGACCTGAAGCTCTACTTTTGCGGGAGAGCTGCTAAGAAGCCGGCGGAAAACTATGAGGGCCATCTGGATGGTGCGCGTCATGGGGGACACGACGATGAGGTCAGGCTCAGCTGGTGGCTGCACGTTGTGTGCTTGCTGGGATCCGACTGCTGTCGAAGGGGGATCACGTTGGGGAAACCCACGGTCAACACTGCATGGGTGACATGGAGTTAGACCCGCCTTGCTTGGAGTTTTTGGGACACCCATTTGTGAAGTGACTATCCAGGCGTAAGATGTGAATCGTCGCCATTCTTGCACTACGAGATATGTGCTAGGCGCAAATGTTGAATTTGAGGTAGGAAGGGCTGCGGTCCAGTTCTTAGGTGAACAAAGCATGGGTTGGAAGAGGGCAAACCTGTGTTGCCCGACCGCCCGTCCTCATCTTTTGGTGATTCGCCGGGGGGGTGTTGGTATGAGCCTGTTCAGTTGCAGGTCTTTCTGACACATTTGAGTTGGCATGGCAGTCCGACCTTGAAAGCCGCTAACAGTACTCGCAAATGAAATACTCTGGCCTGCGGACCGATAGATATCCCTGCATTCAAAATGAGTTTCGCGAAGAATCATCAGCAGATTTGACAAGCAAGTCGACACAAAACAGGCGTTGGCCAGAGATGATCTCTGGCTGTACTTCGCACTTCAAGGTGATTCCAGCCCCTTCCACCTCAACAGTTCTCTTTTCTCGGCGCAGCGATTGAGCCTCTCTATCCAAATCCAGATGCTCAATCCTATTCACACAGCGAAAGGTAGCGTTGCACCATATTCGTTCTTTGCCGTCCCTATCATTGAGCTGAAAAGCCGTCCCCTTGCCTCCCAGAGCGATGATGAAATGATCATGAAACATGTTATCAGGGGACTCTCTGCGAAACACCAAGACAAACGGGCGGTCGTCGTTATCAAGCTTAGGACGCCGGAAGGTTGCGTTGTTTTCTTCCCAAGCTTCTGAGGGTAGTGCAAGAGCTAGTCGATATGCCCGGCCTTGAGGCCACCTCGGCATACTCCGGATCAAGAATACGTCATCTGTCACCAGGTCGAAATTTTGTAAGTGATTTTCCTTCAAAAGGAAAACGGTTTGCAGGGGAAGATCTGGGTTCGGTGAAAATACATGGAGTCTGTCCGGGTGAATTCGACCGTACGTGGATTCACTAGATGGATATCCTTGAATCTTCGCAATGGGGGCAACGATGATTCCCACTCTCGTGTACCTAACCCACTCGAAAGACAAAGCCTTGCAGTTCAATCGAACCAAGTAAATAGCTTTGGCTTCGTCAAATTTCTCCACTGGCACTTCCAATCGTATCCCGCGGCTGGTGACAGTGGTCGGCCCCGTCAACATGGGAGCTCGCGTAAGGCAGGGAACGATGTTCGCAGATAACGAAAATGCTGCAGGTGACGGCGCTAACAAACCGGAGGCGTGGCCAAGAGCGGTGCTTCTCCAGGCGAACAGCGATTCATCATCATATTCTTTGATGATCTCTTCCTGGAGACGAATAAACGCTCTCGATCCTTCTCCATAGAGTAATGGCATTGATATATCGAATATTCCAAGGAGGCAATAAGCAATATCTTCTTCCCGGGTAGTTTGCCGCTTTGAAGCCCATGACATCTTCCTGGCCACGCTAAAGAATCTGAGATCTCCGCCTCGGAGAGCAGTAGTGTCTACTCCGGTGATCTCCTGAAGTTTGTCGAAGAGTGTTGACTTGGATCCCTGTACAGCCCAGTTCCTATCGTAGAACCACAGTTCCCCGGGAGCAATCATCTCTTGTAGAGTCCAGCCTCGAGTGAACCAGCGGCTCTGTTCTAAGTCAAATTCGGGAAGATCACATAAATACGCGTAGCAAACGGCGGAGTTGCGATACCACTTGAACATACTGTTGATGGCCTCGGAGAGTTCGGCGGACGATGACTTGTCAATGCAGATAGTGTCGGCCCAAACGTAATCCAGCCCGTCACGAAGAGCCTGCTCGCAAGATTTCTCAATCTTAAGCCAGCCTCTCTTAGCTTTGTATTCAACATTATCCCGTGCGATGTCGTGAAAAAGGACTTCATCATCTTCCCATGCGTGGGATAAAATAGCATAGCGAGGAATGGCGGCTCCGGTGAATTCCTCAAGCTTCTTGGTGCGACAGTTGAGTAATCGCATGGCTATGGCTGTTAGACGAATACTCTGATCCCATTGAGCCTCTCTGAGAAGGCGGGGGTGGAAGGTTTGGGGTCAGCTGGAGGAGGTCGATTCTGTTATAAAGGTCTGTAGCTGATCAATGGCTTGGGTCAGCCCTAATACTTAGATCAGCCCCTAGTTTAATTCCCTGCAAGCCACGCCCGGTAT
Source organism: Monosporascus sp. mg162 (assembly GCA_004155945.1). Classification (NCBI taxonomy): domain Eukaryota; kingdom Fungi; phylum Ascomycota; class Sordariomycetes; order Xylariales; genus Monosporascus; species Monosporascus sp. mg162. The sequence goes on from QJNY01000029.1 coordinate 205,930, forward strand.
CGCTTCCTCACAGGCACAGCCGTATTTCCATGTTTTCAAAGAAGCATCATTACCTGCTTCATTTAAGGTAGAACTTTTAGAGGTTAACCTGATAATATATTCTTCTTCAGTTGCAAATTCTATAGTGTATGATGTCAGAATCTCACACGACCAGAGCTCTTTGGGCAGGAAACTCGGCACGGACAAATCATTTAACCTATCCACCCACCCCCGCCATAAGACAGCTTCACCTAGAAACCATTAGCATAGATGCATGCAATACGTGCAGAGGTCGAGCAAGTGAAAGACCTGCGTCTGTGCTGGCTGGCAGATTTATGCAAGATTACTTAGTACTCAAAAGTTAGGGGAATGCATCACGTGGCGGGGTAAAGCATGCGTAGAGAAAGATTGGAGACTTAATAAAGCTAGGCGAATTGTATTAATAGTGTCGGCAGATGCGGTAAATTGTTGAAAGGGCTTTAAAAGAGCTTTTCTTGTGGCACAGGTTTGCAGGAATAAAAAGGTCCAGGGTATATCAGCCAAAGAAGAGCCCCCCTATCTAGCTAATTAGTCCCAGACGCCTCCAATCAGACAGCAACCCAGAGCAGCCCAGTCTGAAGAATTGCAACACGTCTGCCAACAAATGGGATAATAATCAGAAAAGTAACCTACTTTAGACTAATAAGTCAAGCAGTTTTAAAGTAATTACGTAGTTATTGTTTTATTTTTGACTTTTATTTACAATATATTTCTGAGACCGAAGTAGGCCCCATGACCCGATTCGATCCACCCCTTAAAAGAGAACGATGAGGCTTGTGCTTGATAAGACTTCCGTTGCATTTGGGAATAGACCGGGAATGCAACGAGAACGTCACCATGGAGCGTCATTTTGGAGAGACCGTACACATCCTCCATTGGCACAGATGGTCTAATGAGTGCCACGCAACTCACTAAGACAGCGGGACTCCTGGTAATTTTCTGTGCAGGGTCTCACGGGTAGGGGCAGTTAGAGACAACCCCAATGTTGAGTGCATCTCCTTCGCCGGTGGTTCGGCTAGAGTACTCTATTCCCATCGCCCGAGGGATTAAAAGTCGTAACAAGCACCGCTGTGGATGATGAGAGCACATTCTAGCATCAAATTGGACTCTATTCACTGTAGTCTCTAAGGTACCGCTTGGTTTGGTGCAAGCTGGAGAAACCTGACACCGCTCCCATGTCTTGGGACGAGACCAGTCTAGTACGGCATACAAGCCAGAGCAACCTGTCAAGATGCCTCATTTCCTTGCCTACTATCTGGAAAGTTCCAGTTAAAGAGAGGTAGTATATTGGCATAATTGGCGAGTTGTTCAGGTATGCTCTTGTTTAACCGCGGAGTCCTGCTCCACGCTCAAGCGGGCGTTTGGCTTCTTGATTAGCTTCAGTTCTAATTACACGCATAAATGACATTAGACCCAAGCGACTCGGGCATTCGTCAACTACAGCATCCGGTAAAGATTCGTTGAGTCCCAATTAGAATTATGTACGCTCTGACCAGCCTGCAGGCCTGAGGATTACACAATCTATACATGCACAGAAATGTGTGGCCACTAGTAGCTCCTATTCTAACCCCTATCCTAAGAACAGAAAATTCCTCAACTTACAGGGAGTTCTCGACATGCACAGCGCCTGTGCACTCAGTAGGCAGACCCTGCTTACATTCCCCCACTTCAATCTTATCATATTGACGGAAGAGATGGTGCCGCGTGGCCTTGGCTAAAGGCAGGCCGGCGGCTGACAAACTTTTGGCTATTTCAGAATCCTCCGTCACAGGTGGACTGGCTAGTATTGGTGAGCCTCCGTGGAAACGCAATTATCATTATCGCTTGGCTGAGTAGGGCTATTCTGAACCAAAGGGTACTAAGGTATAATGGTATGAAGATTTCATGTAGACACACCATTAATGACAATTCCCGCTGTTATAGCACAAATGAACATTAATCATGCACCACCGCTTAGCCCTCCCGTGCTGCGTCCACTCCACCTCTGGAAGTAGCCTGGCTACCTGGAGCCGCTTTCCGTCGTAGTACAGGAATTGATAGGCCCCCCGAGTAATAACAACAACGATGCCGCGATGTGTGGGCACCAGCTTTATATACTCCCCGAACTGAAGCTTGGAAGCATATAAAACCTGCATGTGACTGACCAAACCTTCTTTGGCGTCGATTGCTGGATCTTCGACGATGTTCGAGCACACAAGGCTTATAAGGAATGCTTTGCGTTGCTCAGAGACTGGATCGACTTCGGACTCTGGATCTGGTACGGAGAACGTCATACTTTCCATTCTTCTCGGTAAGGCTTGGGTCCGAGCCTTTGATGTCTATGAGCTCTGTGTGGTCGGTGACGGCATCTCGGTGTAGCCGAAATACCACGCAAGAAGCTCACGCCCAGTGCTCCAGTACAAGAACTTGTTCGCCAACTTCGGATTAGCCATGGCCCTGAGTATGTGGTTCGCGTCCTTGATCATCTACTTCCCAGCTTCGTCGGTGCTGCCAGCGATCCCTGGACAGTCGTCTTGAGAAATACAGTACTCAGGCAAACTCCGATCACTCCGTGGAAAGAAGCGAGAGGAAGGACGCGGCCTTGTCTATTATCACTCTGGGAACGTCGATTCTGGCCCGAATAGAAACGAGGCATCTCCTGAGGGCGAAATGACAGTGGTAGCTGTGGCCTGTTCTGAGTCGCGAAACGGCTCAGCCGAGGACTTGTTCTCAAGAGTCGATGCAGCCTCTCAGTAGGATTCAATCGGCAGGGACTCCCGAGGGCATCTCGTTATGACGCTAAGCTAGGTACGAATCAGATTTATGGCCTACGAAAGGAGGGGGCTGCTTTAACCCACTGCTACTTTGAACAAGAATTCCGGTTGTGGGAAAAGTGATGCTAGCCCTGATATAAAAGCCATAGGGGACTTGTGATGAGGTTGAGGGTGAATGTGGTCCAGAAGATCCAGCGTGCCTAAAATTGAGACTCCCTCAAAAACAGTACTAGTATGGGAACATGTAGAAAGCCGAACGTGGAGAAACATGGGGCGCCATTCATCAGCAGCGAACAGTATTTGTTTGTTTACGTTTCTCCTAGATCACCAATCGATGCTTCCCTGATACTGAGTCTCCAAAACAGAAGTGGCAGTTGTTGGTCGCAAAACATTTTCCTCCCATACTGTCGCAAATGAGACGTTACAAAGCGAATTCCTCAACTACACGACGATCGTAGTCTGTCGGACGTGACTTCCGACCTCCCCCCCGAAGTCTACACAACAGAATCGCTAGACGCTATATGAAGGCTGCCATACAGTAATGTGCGTGTGGAGACATCTTTCCTGTACTGCGTGTATTTAGTAACTATCGACTGGCTCGAGTTGAACGTATTCCACTGCCCTAGGTGGGGAACAAAGGGTTGGTCTGAACAACTGAGTCGGTCTGAACAAGTGGTTATATAACTCACCCTGCGACCTGAATGTCACTGTGTATTACTAGTCGGATCCCTAAGGGTATTATCATGATAATGCTTGTCGGAAGATCCAGAGTCCGGCCCGAAGCATGGCCTAGTCCCACATCAGAACGGCAGTATATGAACGAAACAGCACTACCTTCACGGCCGCATAACCAATCAGAAAGTCAATCTAGCTCCAGATGAGTGAAGGACGGATAAAGCGACTCTCAGAGACCCAAGTAGAATGAGTAAGGATAAGGCCCGAAGGGGGGGGGGGGTTGTTAGCTATCAGCTTTCTAACGGGAGCGGCATTCCGACCACTAGTCGAAGTCACTGTCAATGACCACGACATAGATCACAATAGCCTTTAGTAGTTGTGTCATATGCGCTTCCGGGAACCGTGTCACCTGCCCGACAACGTCAGAGTCTTTAGTCAAGGTGGGCCAGATAGGCTATAACCTCAACTACCCCGGCATACGCCTATTGTAGCCATGAGCGCTGCCTTCATAATGTCAAAAATCTTTAATGTAGCGAAGAATGTGCGCTAAATTAAGGTTCTACTGATACGGCTATCGGTTATTGAATGATGTCCCACGAGTGCAATCTGAGAAGGCCCGCTTCGATTTCCTATGGACGGAATAAAGGCCCTTGCTTGATCCGGCTTGTTGGGGAGAAGACGAACCATGCAATTGAGAGTTAGGCAAGCTCGTATATGCAAACTAGGTCATGGCATTGATAGCGTTTGAACGTCCCGTTGTAGCTTAATGTAGCATGGTGCGAGGTTGGTATCAGATAGCTTTTGAATATCAGCGAGTGTCTAAATTCTTCTCAAGGCGCTAACTGACAGGGCAGCAATTTAATTGCTGCAAGATCGGTGCAGGGGTAGTTCATTCAGATCGAGGCCAGTTTTTCTTTGGGGAATACTGGAGGCGCTAGCCCTTATATTGCATTATGAACTTGGTTATATGATCATCAGTAATTCAACCCTATTCTTTCCATGTCCGTTGGACTACTTCGACAACGCACTTATGGAGGGATGGGTCATAGTTGTAAGAAATTTCTAATAGCCAAGTCCAATCGTGAATGTGGAACAGGATCTCTTTCAGCCGCTTGAAGAGCATTCGGGGCAATATCAAGTATGTTGTAGGGGTAAGTTAACATCCTGGTCAGGTACTCCCCACTCATCTAACCTATTCAGGACCTAGCGGTTCTCATAATAGAGCTAATGAGATATCACTACTTTTGCTAATCCAACGGTCAGTCCTTCTGTTCTTCGTGTGCCTCCCGTCAGGAGCGATCACGTCCAGACACCGCTGCGTCATTCTGAAGCAGTGGTGACAGTTTCATTCGGAAGCAGTTAAACGGCGGAAGCAGTCGGACGGTGACGCTAACGATGTCTGGGGGTAATGGAGGCGGCATCATCTATCCGTAAAGTTAATGGGAAACTTGCACCCCACTAGCATGGAAATTAGCGTTGGTGTGGCCGTAAGGGCACCTGACAGGTTGTTCTCATTTCGGCCTGATACTCAGAATTAGCTAAGGATTTACCAAAGCATTTGGCAGCATTGGTCATAGTTCGCCTATATCCGATATGGGTACAGGGCCGGCCGCCAAGATCCGCGAGGCGTGGAAGTAACCAATCAAGGCTCGGCGTTCGGATGCAGGATCGGGCCGTTAGTCAGCACCATCCATGATGACGCTTCCAGTTGGGCCTGTATCTTGTGTAACATCAAGTCTCATACTGCGCAGCTGCGAGATATGTTCGACACCGTGGCATAGAACGGCCGAAACCTGCAGTTCCGGCGGTGAAAATACATATCCTGGCTGCGATGATGATAGTCGATGCTATGAGAATCAAGGCCTGGGTAGGAGGCTTAGTCACATGCAATCTCCGCCTTGCCACGTTTAGCCATGGCTCAGGTCCGTAAGAGGGATTGCGTCGTAATTGGTAGACTCTCTAGTGCCGTCGAGGCTGTTATAGAACAGGTAGAACGGCCAAAGGGATGGATATAAAAGACTGCACCATCCTCGATTACGGTTCGGATGCAGTCATCAGTCGACACTTCACTGACAACCGGTTTCTGTATCCATACTCATCAACTAGCAGTGTCACGCTATCCCCCCGGACAACTACTATAACATCATTGTTACCCGCAATCATGAAGTTCAACCCTGCATCCCTACTACTACTCGCCAGCACGGCTACCTCAAGCTACACGTATGAGAGGCTTGATAAAGACGACACGGTAAGGCAGCAGAGCAGTTACATCTGAAAGCTTGCTAACTGTTTCAAGTTACTCGTAATCCTGGACTTGCAAGAGGGGCTTTTCAGCTTGGCTCGCGACTACGACCCGATCCTGTATCGCAATGCCATCTACGCCCACGCGGAGTTGGGTAGGGTCTTCGACCTCCCAGTTATCTTGACTACGTCGGCTGAGACTGGTACGCTCATTGGCACATCTGTAACAGACTGAGAAGAGCGCTAATCTTGCCTCCAATAGGGCCTAATGCTCCCTTGCCGAACGAGTTCATTGAATGGTATCCGGATGCTCCGTTTATCAAGAGGAATGGGGAAGTCAACGCATGGGACAACCCTGACTTTCGGGATGCCGTCATTGCGGCCAACAAGTCCCAGATCATCCTTGGCGGTATCACGACTGATGTTTGTAAGTGCTATCCTCTCGTACAGGTACCGTCTTCCGCGTGTAGAAGAGACACCCTGACTCTGACTTTAGGCACCGCCTTCCTCGCGCTTTCGCTCCGCGAAGCAGGCTACAAGGTGTATGCCAACCAAGAAGCATCGGGCACTACCACGGATCTCATCCGCAACGAGGCGAACAACCGGATGCGAGACGCCGGCGTGCAGATTCTTTCGTACTTCGCTATTGTCTGCGAATTGATGCGCGACTGGCGCAGCACTCCCGGCGCTGTGGAGCTCTTCCCTATCCTGGACAAGTACTATCCGGCGTACGGCATGCTTGCTAGGGGCCACAGGGCTGCCGTTGAGAACGGCACTGTCTTGCCCGGTGAAGATATCCTTCCCTGAGCGGCGAGGATGTGATGGCATTAGCGGGGCAGAAGGAAGTAAGAGGTGGTGCCTCAAAAGAGAAGCGAGAGTGTGGCCTTCATTTTAAAAATTTTGGGGCTCTCAAAGACGCAGCCGCGTAATTGAACCTTCGTTTTAAATCAAAACAGTGAAGGGGCCTACAACGGGAGTTATGTATGGTAGTCTATACCATAGAAACATCGTGGGCTACCGATCTTCAGTAATTATTGCAACGGTCTATGAACTTGTACGTGCTATGCTTGAACTAGCACTTGATATTCAAATTGCATTTTAGTCTGGACCATTCGGGTCGGTGTTGTAAATAATGAGTTGTGCTAATCGCACATTAGTTTTTTATATGAGAGCCATACATTACTTTTTTTACACCTGGCAACGCCCCGCCACCGTTTCAAACACTTCATAACACTTATTGTTTACCTATAAATAACTGAAAAATTTAAGATTTCTTAATATTTTTTTAACCTGTATTTTAGTCCGCATTAATTGTAGGTCGTAAATTCCGAAGGCCGTTTAATTTTGCGATTTTTCTTTATAAAGATATATATAAGTAAAGTATGAGGTATGGGAAAGGGATGCAACTGCAAAACGAAAAGGGGGTCGGGCTAGGCGTTTTAAAAGGCCCAGGCCTATAACGCACCTACATCTTAATAACAACGAAAGGAACGATTAATATCTTAACGCGTACGTACCGTATTACGAAAACGTTTGTATATCTTTCTTCGCTTTAATTAGGGCAATTGGTCGATCGAAAAATATTATAATATTACGGCTAGGTTGTTGGTAGATTTATTTAGGTATTTGTATAAAAAGTCAGGGCGATTCTCATGGCTTATGTTGCAACGCTACAGATAATTGCGAAATCACTGCAGAAACAGCGCGGTTTTTAGCGGGCTGAAAAGCGCGTGATATGGCCCGTCAAACCTCTGACGGGCCGTTAGCAGGTGTAAAAAAAGTAATGTATGGCTCTCATATTAAAAACTAATGTGCGATTAGCACAACTCTAAATAATAGCCCGTATCTAAAGTAATGACGGCAGTGCACGCCACAGCAATGCGTGTAATCGGCTTGCAACAGCCGCAAACAGGTTATTTAAATATTTTTCCGGCGCTTCCAGTGCAGATTGAATGTATATCGCAACTGGAAGGTACCAGGGAAGCTTTGTGAGAGGGAGCCGCTATGTAGATCCCCATTTTATAGATTTTCTCGGGCTAGTCCGTGATTGAATTTAGGCTAGGCAGGGGTCGAAGCAAAGCAATCCACGCCACCAATCACCCCCGTGGAGTGGGTTGGCGTCTACCCGCCACCATACAAAATTATATGGATAGAACTGGCGATATCGTCACTTGGATCGCCACTGGTGGACGAGGATGGACGGCAAAGGGTACATAAATGTAGATACAATTACCTGTAAATTAAGTGCCTTTGTACTTGAAATAGTTCCGTGCCCGGGTAGGGACCCGACCCTGCTCAGCTTCAGCGGCCCGGCAGCGCCATATTTCTACACCCCTTTCCCGATAAAATGGCTGTTATTTTGCACCAGCCACACCCCTTTGTATTTAACGCCACAGCCAACTTCATATGGACATAAATGGCAATCCAAGATAGCTTCAATGAAATGGAAGGCTACAAAATTTAAGCCGAATGAATGGATTGAGCTTGGCCGCTGCGCAACGAATTGCGCAACCGGTGGAGATCGGTTGAGTTGCTTCGACCCCTGAGGCTAGGTAAGCAACGGTTTTAACCACGGCCGTGAGCTCTGTCTTATCTGATAGTGATAGTCACTTTCTATGTTCCAGTTGAGTCGTCCGCTTTCTCATCCATATCGTGGGATAATAAGGACAGAGCCGACGATTTCCAGAATGGTGCCTTAGCCCGCGTCGTGAGTTCCACATGGTGCAAGCAAGCAACGCCAACGTTCATACCTCTACCGTCAATGGGAGTAAAATACCACACCCATTTGATTCTTACGAAGACGGCAGATTCCAAGATGATCCCGTAAGCGAGTCGCTTGTTACTACTATAATGGTTTGAATCTGTCATACTCCGTGTCGTCCGCTTGGGGATCTCAGAGATGTTTCCATATCTCGAAGGAATGGATATAAGGGACCCTTTCTCTGCTCGTATTTTGTCTGTTACCTCACCTGGAGGAATACATATATACCTATATAACGTTTGGATTAACAATGTTCGAGCGCCCGATCATTTGCCACAATCCAATATCGCCGCCTACGTATTGGATGCCAGAAAGCTGTGAGAGGATAAAAGAAGTGATTACCATCCAGTCATAGCGATTCATTAGCATTATTGGACATTTCAGGTGTGTTGAATGTGACCCCAGGTGTGTTGTATATGAGACTGGGGCCCTAGTGGATATGGAGCCTGTTGCACCCAATAAAACTCTGGTGCGGTTGAAGATGGTGAAGGCCCTTCCATTGGCAGAAACTCCAGATAGCTCCCAGGCTGCGAGGCCTATGGTGCATTTCGTGCATTCGAATAATACGACTCGATGCCCTTGTTGATACGGTCTTCTGCCATGAACTGAGCAACATGTATAAGCTCGGAATCAAGAACCCCTACATCATGTTCGTTGTTCAATGTGAAATTATTGGATTCCAGTCAGTGTGTGTTTTACCCGTCACGTACTGCAACTTTTGTGACATGGTTGGCATAATTAAGGCGAGGGATGAGCGTCAGGTTACTCGGTGTTATCATCTCACAATTATGAGTTTTCCCCGTATAATAGTCATCGACACCTTCCCCAGGATATTCAGCGACATAAAACTTTCGCTACCAAAGTAGGTGAAGTAGCATTGCGACATTCGTGGTCAAAGCCCAACGTTGTATATGTGCCGTTCCATTTGCACACTGATGAACAGTTGAACTCGGGCAATAGTACCGTATTCGTGTGAGAAGCCAGAGGGCACTGCAAAGTCTGAGGCTTCCAATTCGTGCGTCTCGAAACGAAGAATTTGTTGAGTGAACGGTCCGATAGCCAATGCAACAATGGTGATGACGGCCCCTATGGAAACAAGTTGTAAAGGTGTCACAGTTAGGCTGATCGCGAGGAATGGTTGCATAAGTGTGGAGAAGTGTAAATTGTCATGATTGAATCCGGGCTCCTAGGGAGCAGTGGCTAGAAAGCTCTATATATGGTGTGGGAGCCCCGAAATACCCCTTTTCTGGGGCGCCCACAGGATAATGGTCCTGATGACTAAGCAAGCTACCCCTATTCTGCGACTAAAGGGAATTTAAAATACAAGCAACGCCGGCCCTTAAATCCCTCTGCTTGCTTCATCGAAGAGTTCGAAGTCATGGAGTTTATGGGTTGCGCGAAGATAGTGCCCCTTGAGCTGACTTATACAAGAACCAGCCGGCACCAAAATTAAGACTCTGGAAATGGTGCTCAGTATCGCCACTGCTGTGTCTAGGGATACGAATCCTGTCCAATGGTTAAGAGATTGGCTATTCATACCCAATAGAACGGCAATTAGACCAATTTGGCATGCCCAGCTGGTTGAAAGTGCGAGGGACTCAACCGGCCAGATGTCGGAGACGCGCCAGTGCTGCGGACTTACTTTGACACTCTGTTCAGCGATACAAGCTAAGCTGACGGCTCCTCAATATTTGCGTCGGGATATACATCATCGCGTATGCCAACTCGGGGACTTCCGTCGCCGCCTCGATCTGTAGGCGAGAATGCCGTAGGATTGGACTGCTCTGGCGCTTAGCGAGACAGTGCTTGGGACTCCTCAATAGAGTGTGACAAAGTCATCGTTGCTACTTTCGAGTGTACTGAAGCGCTGTCTAAGGGAAGGATGCAAAGTGGCCTGAAATATCAGCCTTTGCAAGACATTTGGCGAGAGATAGGGGGAAAAGCGTGGGCCTAAATAGGCCTGAAAATCCTAAATCCCGAACGGAGCATGGTCGTCATCCGGTAGACTATCTGGGCTGTGTCTTCTGATTTAGGATTTCACAGCACTGTATTTGCAGCAGGCTGTATGGAACATGTCCTCTATTCTTTATAAGTTCACAACATCGTGCCGCTGCTATATATATCGAGAGATCGTTGGATATACACATGTATTGGTTAAAACCTAGCGAACTATAGATAATAATGCATATCAACTCAACCCGAGGAGTTGAGTGCGACACTACCAGTGATTAAATCATTGGTTCGATCGTTACGAGAAACTAATATCTACCACAGCCTTAATACATGCGTCGCACCTCTTCCGCCGTAGCCTCATGCCGCTTGCCGTATCGAGCCCCAAGGAGCTCATTATGTTGCTTGATGACAACGCCATGTTTGACAAATTCCTCCATTAGGTCCACGCTGCTTGGTAGCAAGCGCGATCCCCCACTCCTCTTTCCGCCTTCGTCATCGTACTGGGCGTACGCCATCGAAATACTGGACTGGTTCGGGATGGGGGAAGTTCGTATAGCGGCAGAGCATGCGCAGGCTCTTGGCCCTGAGTTCGGAATATGACCTTGTTTACCTTCGGAGTCAGTGTGATGTTTGGTTCACCTGAAGTAAACGGGCGGGAGCCGCCCATAATGTATGTGATGTCGCCAAGTAAGAGACACATACCTACCTGGTTCGTAAGCTTAGGGAGAGAACAATCACTTGTAGCCTCGGCATGTTCACCACCAGACGTCACTCAACAATGTCGGTTATTATATCAAGCTCGAGCTCTGATATCCAACCACTGATACGGGTCGAGATGGCCAAAGAGTTATCACGTGACTAGAGTGTAACACTCTGAAGTATTGATTCGAAAGGTTTTCGTGCGTAGCTTTAGCAGGTGTGATGGGAAGGGGGGGAAAAATGAAATAAAAATAACTATGATTGCCCCTACACATGCCCCTCCGCTGTGACACCATATAAGTCTTAATTAAATCACCATCTGTATGAATTCGATAGAGTTTATTGACTGTAGAAACTCGCGCAATATTTGTCAGCTGCCGTTCCCTGGTCGGAGAATTTCCTGGCGCATCGAAGTTCGAAGATAATGGCCAATGTTCAAGAAGATCACACTCGTAGCCCGGAGGGTCTGTCATGGCCATTGGAAACATCAACGTATTCATTAGTTTTATGGAGTTTTCCCTGGGCAGCTGCTGCCGCCGGACTCGATTCTAGACTGTCTGAAGTGCATCCCATGAAACATTTCTCAACCAGCTATCGCCCGCTATTCGCTCTCACGCGATAGTTATATTCGCTCTGCATATTTTAGAAGCCCCAATCTTCCCGGATTATCCTCGCCCCGTTCTCTCCAAGCATATAGACGGGCCCAGCGATGTTGACATCCGGCACGGTGGGCATGATGCTGCTATCGACCACTCTCAGACCCTCGACGCCGTAGACACGCAGCCGCGAGTCTACGACGCCACCGTCCTCCTTCGGCAGCATGCGGCACGTGCCGCTGGCGTGCCAGTTGGGGATCGTGGTGGCCTTGACGTACTCCCAGATGGCGTCCTCATCATCCGAAGAGACGTCGGCGCCGGGCGACACCTCACCGTGGTTGGGTCCTACGGTGAAGGGGGCAAAGGCCGGGTGGGCCAAGATCTTGCGCGCATCGCGGAACCCATGAATGGCGACGGCGCGGTCAGCGGGGTGGGCGTAGTACTAGTCGGTGGATTAGCCGCCGTAGTCATCGGCAGGGGAAGTTATACACGTAATGACGGAGATGAGTTGCTCATGGGGACTTACGTTGGGGTTTATGACGGGCGCATCGGCCATGGAGCTTGACCGGATGGTGATGTTACCCTTGGAAAGGGCGACCATGCTGGACACCGTGACCGAGATGTATGACCCGTCAAAAGACGGCATGAAGGTTGGACCTAGACCTCCTGGGTAGAAGAAAGACTCGAAGAGGAACTCCACCGTTGACCGGTTGGTGAGGCCAAATTCGACGACGGCACCAGCGCCTATCGACTCGAGTTCCTCATCCGACAGCCCCTGGAAGCCGTTGGTCATGCCACCTGGTGCCGTGTAGACACCTGTGCCATTGGTGTAGTATTCCTCCTGTATGGCTTCGACGTTGGCGGTGTCGAACATCAGCTGGTGAGTCGAAGCTTCCGGGATAACCTCCGCCATGATACTGAACACGTTGTGGTCCATCATACTAGGATATGTTAGAGACTACGCTTCAAATCGTGGTCGTCGTCATTCCCTTACTGTTGTCCAACATTTTCATTAATGAGCACCGGCTCGATATCGTGCTTCTTCAATGTCGCCTCTGGCCCGATTCCCTATATTTGATTTGTATTAGCTAAGCTGTAGTGAACCCTTGCGGAAGGACGACGCAGGAAGGCCCTTACCGAAACCATCAACATTTGGGGTGACTGAAAGGTGCCCAACGTGACGATAACTTCCTTTTTGGCGGCAATAGTATGATGACGAGCAGCAGTATGGTCAATGAAGACGACCCCGCTCGCCCTGGGTTTGCCGGGGGTATCCTTGGTGAATGTGATTTGCTGGACGGGTGAGTTATGCATGACGGTCAAATTTGGGCGGTCGGAAGCTGCCTTGTAGTAGTCATATGCCGAGCTGCGTCGATACTTGGAAGTCAGAGCACCAGTGCCTTGCTTGACGCCAATGCCATTTCCCGTGTTCAAGTCCTTCACGAGTGGGATTCCAACAGCCTCGCAAGCCTCGATAAAAGCAGTGCTGGAGGGAGGAACAAAACCTTGGAAGCCGATCTCCAACGGTCCGTCAGAATAGGCCTCTGCATCCCATGTTTGATATGTCTGGTTGTATGAAACTCCCAGGTTTGGGGGGTTGAAGCGGGTGCCCTAGATTTTGGTTATTTAGGGACGATACTTAGGAGTACGCATCATGTTTACCTTGATAAACGCTGGGTAGACGTCTTCCCAGCCCCAACCTGGATTTCCAAGTTCCGCCCAGTGGTCGTAGACACTTGCTGAGCCACGCCCGTAGAAAATACCGTTAATGGCACTGCTACCGCCAAGACCACGGCCACCTGTCAAAGTTAATACTTTACTGCAAGATGCCACAAGAACCCGCCATACGTACGATGATAGGCAAGTACCCGGCCGTCCATGTGTTCTTGCGGCTCGGTGTAAAAGTTCCAGTCCATAATGGTGCCTGTACCATGGATCAGCATGGAACTGAAATATGTCCGGAGAGCCAGACGGTTCTCAACTTACCACCAAGGAACTCGACAGCACCGGGTGCTTCGTGCATGGCCAGAACATCTGGGTGTAGGCCTGCTTCCAAGACGAGGACCTTCTGATCTCCAGATTCGCTCAGTCGGTTTGCTAGTACAAGGCCCGTTGTCCCGCCTATACTCTTCTGTCAGCGCCATGATACATCAATTTGCATGTTGCTCTTAAATGCTACGTACCACCGACAATGATGAAGTCGTATTCATCCAACAAAGTCGGGTCTGTCGTGTCCCTGGCAGTATGAGCGGAAGCCAACTGGCTCAACGCCCAGAGGGCTACTACTCGAGAATTGTACCGCATTGTGAGGGATTAGGGCGCTCAAGGAAATGAGAGGCCAAGGAGCAGGTGTTGCCGAACTGGTTATATCCATCGTCGATGCTCGACGCCATGACTTCTTATAGGACTCTCCTCCCCCTATTCCCGGCAGAGGCCGACCGCTCACTAACGAACGACATCTTACGACATGGCAGTAGGATGCGGTGGCTTGGGCCTTGTAGTCCACCAAAGCTAGGTACAGATCCGACCTGGGGCTGGACTCCTCTCAGTCATAGATATGAAGTTACACAAGGTAGTTAGTTAGGCGGCGAGGGTGGAGCTTACTTTGATGGATACTGACTAGAGCATCGCGTAATCAGGGCTGAAGATGACTTCGGTCGCGCATCGTTCAATAACCATTCTCCTCAAGGCTAGATCCGTGATCACCAACGGCTACTACCAGTTTTGACCAGCGAACAACCGCCTAGACTCGCAAGGTCCATGCAACGTTCCACAGAGCATATACCTTTTATGAACTATACAATGAACCAATGATATTCGCAGCTGCAACATACTAAGTTTGAGGCAGTATGGAAGCGTCCGAGCCGATTCACCTACGTGATTCACTTCACCGACTATTATTGCTCCGGTTCATCTAAATCCTTCCGTCCTCGGTATCCTTCTCTCTGCCGCAAAAGATTCTCAACCGCTAAGACAAGTAGCTTACTAAATTCTCACCATTGGCAGACTTCCACGGATCACGACATACACGATTATGTAAAGCATTTGAGGAAGGGTCTTTGCCAGGGTCCTTTGCTTACTATGAAATTGCCTGCCAAAGAACATCCCTGCAGACCAGCACTATACGTTCGGCCCCTGACATCCACTCTCCGCACTTTAACGGGTTTTCCCAACGCCGAAAACTAATTGGGGGCCATTATTCCCCTAGTCAGATTTCCAAGATACACCCCACTATACTAAGCTTTAGGTCTCACATAAGCAGCAGGCTTTCTGAACAAGGGTCCAAGGGTTCGTACTGGGTTTCTCTGCTTACTATGTATTTTACCGCCGAGCTAGGTGAATCAATCCCGAATCATCCATTGACCGGAGCTAAACGCCCTTCGGCTCGGTACAACCGCCATAAAATTTTCACTATCAGCCTACCAATATCACCACCCACCACCACATACCATGGCCATATACCTGAATCAGGGGGCCGCTCGCCAGCCCCAAAACTCCCCGAAGACATTATCCCCACCCTACCCACTTAACCCTGACCCAAAAACCTAAAACTGGCCTTAACTAAAGCGACAGCCGCTAAATAGCTGTAGAAAGGCTATGCTAAAAGTGGAGGTACTCTCATTGGTCACTGGGCGCGGCTGATTTTCGACGGCGCGATTTTAATTACCGGATTGAGGATTCCAAAGGGCGCTTAGCGCCTGTCAATTAACGGTCGACAATGTCCACCTACCTGGGGCGAGAATCTGGACCAAGACTATACACTAGACAGGGGGGTCTATGGCGCTGCCAAGCAGCCCCCACCGAGATCTGCCGGAGCAAGCGTGGGGTGGTTCGTCTTCGGCCGCACTCCCGATGGATGTATCACGAAGTACTGGGATTACTCAGCCACTGTTATCGACTTAAACGATAAAGTCAATAAACAAGGATCCCGGAAGCCGAACGACCCACTAGGCCGGCGCTTCATCCTATTCGATATAGCTGAAGCATCTAGATCTGCTTTGCCTCGGCCGTTGAAGGGATCCAATGGAAAACCAGCACCGCACAGTTACTTGTCCACGAGCTCCCTTCCTGCTCTCCAAGGCGTGTTCTCCTCAGCTGAGGATATTGGGATAGACATTGTCTATAACAAGCCAGCCCCTGATCCAGTTGCGAATAGCTCGTCGTCGTGGAAGCAGGAAAAGGTACTACGTTCTTCAGAACCTTCCATCTCATAAGTGATTCGCAAGATATTGGTTGCTGTCGATCAAGCAGCCCAGAAAAAGCTGGAAAACATGGGGTCGACCACCGGAAGAGTTGGTAGCCCCCTACTCCCCCTTTCTTGTCCCTGTTTTGCTCACAGCACTCCGCCTGTTTAGCACATCACCACCCTCCTCTTTGACTGCGACAACACACTTGTCCAGTCCGAGACGGTCGCGTTTGAAGCATGCGCCGACCTCACTAATGAGATCCTGGCCTCCCGCAATGTCGACCTGCAGTTCACAGGCCCGCAATTGCAGCGGGAGTTCGTTGGGCTGAGCTTCCAAGCCATGGTTCGTATAGTCTCACTGGTTTCCTCCGCCGCTATGCCTCAAATGTGGCATAAAACAAACCCGAGAGGGGACTCTGACTAACAAATCCAGATGCGGGCGCTGGAGGAAAAGTACAAGGTCTCATGCAACCTGTCCGAGGCCGACCTCGAGAAGTACGCAGGCATGGAGGACGACCGCGTCATCGCCAAACTCATGCAGAAGCTGCAGCCGTGCGCGGGCGCCAACGCAGAGCTGGAGCGGCTCGCGGGGCTGGAGAACAAGCGATACCATCTCGCCGTCGTGTCCTCGTCGGCACTGCGCCGCGTGCAGGCGTCGCTAGACAAGGCCGGGCAGGCGGGGTTCTTCGCGAAGGGCGACGTCTTCAGCGCCGCGGACTCGCTGCCCGTCCCGACGTCCAAGCCCGACCCGGCCGTGTACCTGCACGCGCTGGAGAAGCTGGGCAAGACGGCGGACGAGTGTCTTGCCATCGAGGACAGCAGGTCGGGCGCGACGTCGGCTGGCCGCGCGGGAATCCTTACCCTTGGATACGTGGGAGCGTACGAGGAGGCCGAGGAACGGGAGAGGATGAGCAGGGTCTTAACGGAGGCAGGATGCAAACTGATCATGAGTGATTGGGCGGAGTTTAAGGAGTGCCTAGAAAAGATTGAGAGAGGGGACGTATAGGGGTTCTTGCTTTGAAGTAAGAAAGCGGACGAAAACTGTTTAAGGTAGATCTTAATTAGAGTATAGAAGTGTAGGTGGTTCGATTGGAACAGCGTGTCTCTTCATATCGTCCTCAGGTCCCCGTCTAACTTCATGGTGACGTATCACAGGATCAGGCGCACTTCATATGTCAATCCCCCATTGCGGATATTCTATCGTCCTTCCTATGAGCTACGACGTATGAGAGCCTAACATCACGCACTGCAGCATTTATTCCTGAAGGAACGGCTTCATCTGGCGCGCTCCGGAGAGGCCTCCATACGAGTCAAGGGCGGCAACAACTACTTGGATAAAAAAAATCAACATGAGAATAAGCTCCCCGAATTGGGCGTGGGCCATATGGTTATATGCGAGACTACTGGCGCGGCTACGGCTAGATCCGACAGAACGGAGTAGTGTTTAATACTCCGAACTGTGTGGGACTAAGCCGGACAGAGTTTGAATAAAACTCTGACAAAAGAGCAAAACGATAAAGGGACATTGTCACTTCGCCTCTGGCCCGGGTGATTCGCATTATTGTTTTCTTTCGTATTTCGAGGAATCTATATGAGACCGTCTATATCATGCCATCATTCCCGGATATTTCCCGTGTACTAAGCATACGCCGTAGCCTGCAACCCGATGCAACCTTTTGACGCTTGTTATGCGAAGACCCAACTCAGTGCTATATTGTCTCTGCTCTGTATTTAAGAAGTGACCGGTGTACCAGCAGCCTCCTCATCAGAGTCGGCGGCCTTCTTTGGTGGGGAGTGAGGCACGAAAGACCATAGGATTGCGAGTGCAATACAGACGGCGAGGATAAAGGGCTGAAGGGCCTGCACGCCTCTGTTATTCGCAATGGCGCCTACGAGGAAAGGCAGGATGGCTCCGCCGGAGCCGCCGAATGCGGTTGCAAATCCGATGGTACCCACGTGCAGAGAGCGGGGCAGAACTTTCGTGATGAGGACCACGGCCGTGGGGAACATGGGTCCTAAGAGTGGTCAGTCAATTATGGCAGTTGCATGAGGATGAATTCAACAGGACATACCCATGACCACGCCAAGCATCGCCGCCGCAACAGCACTCGCGATCATGTTGGGAACCAACCAGAAGACAAGTTCGAAGGCGACGGTCAAGCTGAGGTACAAGATCATGGACCAGAATTCTCCGAGACGGGCGGTGAGGAAGGAGAGAAAAAGGCGGCCTGCTGTCATGCCTCCCCAGAAGCCGGTTGCTGCCGCTCCGCCGGCGATGGACGTGGCACCGCGGATGCGCGTCATGAACACGACGATCCAGCCACCGAGGGCAACTATTCATTACATATAACACATCAGCAACATTTCTCCTTCGAGATAGCGAGCGGGAGGACGGGTCAGGGAAGCGGCAGCGTTACTCACCTTCCGCACCACAGTAGCCAAAGACGAAAAACGCAAAAAGCCACGTCAGTTTGTTCTTCACCGCAGCGCGAGTGCGGCCCGACTTGCCGCCGGATTCCATAGGGTTCTCGGAAAGGTATACATCTCCCGTCTGGCTCCAGAACGTGGAAGTTGCTGCAAAGAATTCCACTGCCGAGGCGGAAGTTATGACCCAGTAGAAAGCCCACCAGCCCGGACCGTCATCTGAAGCCAGAGCTGTGGCGATGAGAGGAGCGATGGTCGCACCCAATGCGTAGCATGCCTGCAGGATGCCCGACATCTCGTGGGCCTTTGCCATTTGCCCGATAAAGGCGCACCACGCGGCATCAGCTAGTCCGTTGCCCATCCCGACGAAAATATACATAACCACCTAGTCCATATCGGCGGGTTAGTTTTCGTCGAGCTGACTGGAGAGTATAGAAAGGGGGCTAGAACGTACCATCACGGGGTAGGGGGGGTGAAAGGAGAAGATCAGATATGGGACAAAATGGCACAACGGGGCCATAAACGCCACGCCTCGTTGACCAAAGTGCACATGCACAAGGTTGTTGACTGCCGAGGCAATGGCGTATCCTACAAACGGCGACAGGAAGACAAGGGAGACGACGGTATAGTTCAGGCCGTAGTGGAGTTCGAGCTAGAAGTCGTGAGTGAGCTGTGCCCCAGCGGGCGAGGAATCTGCAATCATACGTGAGGAAGCAAGGCCTGTCGGTATGCGTGTCAGCTCCCTCCATCTCTACAAGTTGTTCCTTGAAGGCTAAGACCTACGCCATACGACCCGTCATTCATGCCCACCACCAAGAAGGACCAGAACGTCGCGAGGGTACGATACTTGTTGATCGGTGGTGAGTTCCATCGCGATATAGTCTCAACGGCCTCAGACGGTGGAGTCGCGCCGCCGCTGCTGGTATCCCCAGCCTCGGCGGTAGCGGCATTCTCGCCCTTCTCAGAGATCTTCTTCTCCAGGGGAGATGTGGGAGGCAAGTCGACGACCGCCACGCCTGGCGGACCTTCTGTGACGATGGTCGCTGTCATGTTGGGCAGGATCCACAAACTTGCAAATGAAGAGAAGCACAAGAGCGCTGAAGGTTTCTGGAGACAACGTTGGATGGACGAGCAAGCAGATATGGACGAAGGGAGGCTTGAAGCGGCCTGGTGGGATACGGGAGCCGGAGGGCTAGCTGCGGTAGAATTTTGTTGCAGGGGTTCACGCCCTGTATTCTATTACGTAGTACCGACGGTTTTACATCAGCGGCTAAGGATTACATCAACACAGGGGTTCGGAAACCCTCAACGATGATCCCCTGTTTAAGACCTCGCCATGGCGAGCTGTAGAGGCTATAACCTTAAGTTGGTTACAGCAATATTTTTCGTTAGAACAAGGCAGTACGTACTTGAATAGTCATGCGCACATCTTCTTAAGCTTACTACGTGAATTTTTCATGTGTCCCTAAACACGTACTTACCCGTACAGTAAGCAGGCGTTCGGGACAGCACCTAGGCGACAGACGCATCGTTTTAAGTGGAACAGGCGGCAAAGAGTCCAAATTGACAGACCGCCCTTTTTCTGGTCCTACCATGTATGGGTCTAGACCAACAATGCAACACGCTCAGTTCGAAGCATTTGAAAATTCTGGTTAGTCCCCACAGAAAGCTAGAATAGCTTTGCGGTAGTTGCCGCTGTTCGTAGATGGGGAAGGACCCGCCGCGGATATAAAGCCGTGATCCAGTTAAACACTTTTTGCCAAGGCGATCGGCATGTAGGGCTGACCTTAAATGCAACGTAACAGTGCTTGTTCGGGTCTCCCTGTAGGTAGTACAACAGGGGTCCAGGTATGTAAGCCAGCATTCTTGAGTATGTGGTAAGGCTATAAAGCTTCGTATAGTGAGATATATATGTTATGAGTAAGCCCTTGTTAAACCTGCTGTAAATCGTAGATACCGATTGGCCAAAGTACTAACCCTTGAGCCGAGAATTCTTCAACAACAGTCAGCAACATGTGGCAACGGTGGGGAAAAGCTTCAGGGCCTCGAAGAAGAGGAGTAAAAAAATAGTGAAACTAAAATCTATCTGATCGGGGACACTGATCGGAAGAGTTTCCCGCGGGGTTCCGGAACCTACTAAAATGCGGTGCTTTTGGTGCTTACTGTGGATAGAGGCTAGAAGATTTTGTGTTGTGTCTCCCTGGCAAGAACTCGACAGGTGGTTGACACAAAATTTCAGGCGTCCAAATGATCTAAAGCCTTTACGGACGATTTTTGAATAAAACTATAACATATAAAAAACCGAAAAAATAATAATTGGGTAAAGGGAATAATTAACAGCAGTCTGAATTCTTCCGTATGTACTCGTCTGTTGAAACTAATGAGTCATTATTCAAGAAGTCGTTGGACGGTTATTTGAAAGTGCACAAGCTTTTGTGTCAACCACCTGCTCGGGGCCTGGGTTTCCAATGTAAGAGTACAGGTTCAGGTAATCATTCGACCTATTACGTTAGAATTCCGCGATATGTCGCCACATTTCAAACAGCCAGATAAAAAAGCTAAACTCAACCCGGGAAGCACGCTAAGAAAGGGGTGCCGCCTTGGCACGCGGGTGGCAAATACTATAACGTGGAGTTGAATGGCCTTTTTCACTCTGCCTTTGCAGCCTCAAGTACTTTCATGTACTCGCCTAGTCCCAGAGCGGCCGCCTACTTGCATATGCAGAACGGCGAACCCTGCATTAGTGTAGTCATGGGTTCATACTAGCGTTAGCGTATACTCCCAGGGTCAGCGGCTTGATTAAGGGATTACAGGACCAGATCGACAAAGAGCCTCCATAATAGAAGTTGGTCATCGGTTGTCGATGCAGAGCAAGATATATACATTATATGGCATATAAAATTGCATAGTTGTAAATGTATATACCATTTACCAGAATGTTAGTTTAGGGGCTAAGTGAATATGCGTTTTAGCCGAAAACCAATGCTGTTTATGCAAATGTTAATGTACAGCGCAATCTGATATCCGTCTTTACAAGCGAGCTCCGAGACGACATAACCGCGTAGTTTCCGACATAACCGACTATTTTCGTACGCAGAAGCTGAGTATGGACTGTTACCTCTATCCTGCTATTTCGTTGCTTGTATGGAGGTAGCTCTGGGGCCGGAGTAGATTCAGGAAATTCTCCCCCTACGTCTCTCTTCCATACTGACTTCGGTTCGAAGCGGATGTCTGAGTCAGCAGAATGCATTCCTCGACGAGGGTGAGATATAGCGGCGATGGCTCCTTGCCAGACTCGTAAGAACGCGTAAGGGTAGCTGCATAGTATCCACCCGTGAAGGAAGAGGGAATATCTCTCATGACGAATCTAGACTTTGCTCCCCATCCTCCAAGCCCAAGTTTTGCAGTATTTATAGTCGAAGAGGTCGCAGATGAAGGCAGACAATTCCTCAGACTCATCACCAAACAGGACAACTCTTCAAGCTTCTTCCGGAGACGTGGAATATTCCCAGCCCCTTAACACTGAAGACACTGGTATACACTTCTCCTATTCACGCAGACACACAATGGGTTCCATTGCCATGACCGACGAGCCTGTCCCGGCCGAGCCCGCCCTCTTCTACCAGAGTGTCTATAACTCGTCCGCTCCCACCGTCAAGTCCGCTGATGGACTGTACTTCACGCTTGAAAACGGCCAGAGAATCCTTGATTCAACCGGTGGTGCCGCGGTGTCAGCTATCGGCCACGGCAACCAGCGTGTGAAGAATGCCATCATCGAGCAGTTGAACAAGTTCACATACGCCCACCCAGGGTACTTCCAAAACGCCCCTTCCCATGAGCTCGCCGAAATCTTGGTCAAGTCCACTGGCGGTCAGCTGTCGAGGGCGTGCCTCCTCGGCTCCGGCTCGGAGGCTATGGAGGGTGCCATCAAGCTCGCCCGCCAATACTGGCTTGAGGTCGACCCAAGCGCTCCCCGAACACGGTTCATCTCCAGGCAGGGCTCCTGGCACGGATGCACCCTGGGCACGCTGTCGATCGGCGACTTAAAGGCCAGGAAAGAGCCATTCATGGATGTGCTGGCCAACAACGTCAGCCACGTGTCACCGTGCCACCCTTACCGAGACCTGAAGGAGGGCGAGACTGTGGAGCAGTACGTGGCCCGGCTTGCGCAGGAGCTGGAGGACGAGTTTCAGAGAGTCGGCCCTGAGAACGTGTGCGCGTTCATCGTAGAGCCGATGGTGGGAACGGTAAGCACTAATTTTACATCACACCAATCCAGTCCACCACCCCCTTTTATGTGTTGCGTAATCGATACTAACATCCGTGGTGACTCTAGGCCCTTGGCTGTGTAACAGCTCTGCCGGGATACCTGCAAGCGATGAAGGACGTCTGCCACCGCCACAAGGCCCTCATTATCTTCGACGAGGTCATGTGCGGTCTGGGACGGACAGGCTACATGCACGCATGGCAGCACGACAACGTCGTCCCGGATATCCAGGCTGTCGGCAAGGGGCTGGCCGCGGGCTACGGCACCATCTCGGCGATCCTGATCCACCAGCGCGTGATCGACGGTCTGAAGCAGGGCAGCGCCTCCTTCCAGCACGGCCAGACCTACCAGTGCCACCCGCTGAACGTGGTCGCCGCGCTGGAGGTGCAGCGCATCGTGCAGGAGTCCAAGCTGGTCAACAACGCGCGCCTCATGGGCATCCTCCTGGGCTACCTGCTCAAGCAGGCCTTCGAGAACCACCCCAACGTCGGCGACGTCCGCGGCCGCGGCATGTTCTGGTGCATTGAGTTCGTGGCGGACAAGAAGACCAAGGCGCCCCTGGACCCCAAGCTGAACATTGCGCGCCGCATGCGGATGCGCGGCCTCGAGAAGGGCTACGACGTGTGCCTGTTCTCCTCGACGGGGTGCGCCGACGGCTGGAATGGTGACCACTTTCTGTTGGCGCCGCCTCTCACCGTCACACCCGAAGATGTCGAGAATATCGTGAACCGGGCCGCCCGGGTAGTGGACAGTGTTTTCGAGGAGGTGCGGGATCAGCTTGAATAAGTTTTATTGGCATTTAAAAAAGGGGTTTTTTGCTTTTCTGTCTTGTTTGACAGCCTGTCTACATTTTTCAATCTATCCTGGAAACAGCGTTGGCATATTCGCAACAGCATTTATACAGTGGTCTCATTGGGTAAAGGCAGCCGAAAAGCAAAACACAAGATAAAAAGAACTATAAAGGATAGAGTAGACAGCATACACGATTTCTACTTCAAGCTCTCAATCTTTCTGTGAATGACCAAGATTCCGTACTTTTACGACTACAGAGTTCAAACACATTGCTTTCAACGAAAACATCGGAGTCACATCGTCTCAACGGTTTTACACGGCTTTATGCTTCGACCACACAATCTAGATACCCGTCATCCGCAGGACGACCGCAACATCAGGGATTGGCGGGAGCGATTAGCCCCTTTAAGAATATAACAGCGGCACAGGAAACGCAGAAAGTATAACAAACGGTACTCGAGTTGTCATCCATCGAGATATCATCCATCGATCCGTCCTCCATCCAATCGCTACCCCACGGGGTCCGCCCCTCGCATTCGGTCTGATGAATGAAATATCCGGTTAGACGGCCCCCGCGGCGAGTATAACGGTTTCTGGCGCTATGTCGAGGTATCCACTGATCATCGCAGAATGAGCCAATAAAAGGTTGCCAAAACCAAATCGCTAAGGACGTCCCTTTTAAGGTGATGAGGGTGTTTGTTATTGGGTAAGTGTTGTTGGAATTAACGCCTGGTAATCTTCCGACTATCGGGGGTCTTCCAGACGATCCCTCGGCAACAATGGGTCGTGTCCAGAAGAATTGCTTTACTATGCAGGGCCGTTGCATCAGTATCTCGTATGCAGGGTCTTGAAGAAGGTCCACATATGACGCTAATGTATCCACACCGTTAGAATGTAGGAATAGAGTATCCACAATCCCGAGCGCTACTGACCGGGGGATGGGCTCCGGGGGTCATCGGCCTGGAGCGGTCCGGTCATCGGGTGGGTTGGATGGGACTAACCTATTCATAGGCAATTCAACGGGAACATACATACCCCTTCGTACCTCTATCCTCGGTTGCCAATTCCCAACTTGCCGAGGTCCCATGCACACAATTTTCTATGCACGTCAATATCCTAACCTCGTATGGCAGATAGTGGCCCAGTGGAGGTAGCTAACTAAATATACACCTGTGACTTGTACGACACCTGCATCGAGCCGAGCTGCTGGCAAATGAATTAGCGCAAGGCCGCCATGGTATGTATAGGTATTATACTAAGTATTGGTCGGGTCGGGTCGGGCCTGTCAAGCATTCCGGGACCGACTTGTGAAGCCAAGCCTATTCCAGAAGGTGGAGCAAATATCGCGAATAGCGAATTAGAAGCGAAATATTTACGTACGCGGAACAGTAGCAGAGCGCAATTCTCGCAGTTCTGCAAGTAGAACAGCATTACACGCAATACCAGGAGCAGCTAAGTTTAGTGTAACTGCAAGGGCGTTTAGTTCCTCATAACCCTTCTCTTTCTCCGCCCAGAATTATTACAGCAATACATTTATGCTTTCAACTGTACCCTGAGAATTCCTAGTTCCCCAAGGAGAAAATAAGAAAAGGATCACACACATCACATACCCGACCATGGCCGCCGCTGGATCCGATACGGCCCCGTTCGCCCTGGAAGCAGGCCCCGGCACCGACATATGGCGAAAGCCCCCCAGCACCAATGTGTGGAACGGTAAGTCACAGCCCTCACTCACCCCCCCATGTCCTCTTGCATCCATACTGAAACCCCATGCCCCGAACCCAGCCCCGATAGTGCGTACGAGCTCAGGCCCGCTCAAGGCCTTCCTCTCGGCGCGCGTGACCTTCTGGGCGCCGTGGGCGCACCTCTACGACCAGGCGGGGATGCTGTTCGTGCCGCGGCGGGCGTCGTCCCCGTCGCCATCCTCATCGGGCTCGACCGCCCCGCCCGAGCACTGGGTCAAGACGGGAATCGAGTTCTACACGGGCCGGCCGCACCTGAGCACCGTCACCTGCGACCGGTTCGCGGACTGGAGCCTGTATCCGCTGCTGACGCCGGGAGGAGGTAAGGTGGCCGACGACGGCGAAGTGGAGAGCGTGACGCTCGAGGTCACCCGGGACGGCGGCGCGCAGGGC
This sequence comes from Monosporascus sp. mg162, assembly GCA_004155945.1. Taxonomy (NCBI): domain Eukaryota; kingdom Fungi; phylum Ascomycota; class Sordariomycetes; order Xylariales; genus Monosporascus; species Monosporascus sp. mg162. Next base: position 231,430 of record QJNY01000029.1, read on the forward strand.
AAGAACGCGTGGGTGCACCGGCTCGTGCTGGGCGCCGAGGGGAACGTGGTGGAGAGGACCCCCCTGAGGAAGATCTGCTGGATCTTCGCCGACGAGGACGACGGCGACGACTGGGTCCTGGACGTCAGTCCCTTGGTTGCTCGGCCCGACAAGGCCGCCCACGATGCATTGAGGGTTGAGTTTAAGGAGTTCAATGTGGTGTGGTCGCAATAGACCGCCGATATCCGTGTACAGATTGGCATTCGAAGCATTGTTCACAGGTAGCTCTAAAACTATTCCTAGCAGGCTTCCCAAGTCTAATCCTATGTGCCTAACTCCTATTTGCTATTGTTAGGTAGCGGGATATTTATTCTTGGTGCTTGCTGTGTCGAATCACGTAGAGCTGGCGCTCATTATGTATCTTGATGCAATTGTACACAGCTACAGCGACGCAGTTGCTCAGCACTGCAAATTCTTAGACGTATTGATCTAACGGAAAAGTTGCACTTAGACTTTTTTCTTGTCGATCTTCGGTAAGAGCATCCAGATGATAAGCATACCCCCTAACACTGCTAAAACGACCGGCTGGAGCACCATGACACTGGCGATTTGTGCTAATATGCCAATGTTGAACGGTATAAGCGCTGCGCCGCAGGCGCCCAGAGCAGAAGCGAAGCCAATAACAGCGATGTGCAGATGTTTCGGTGTAAGCTTGTTTACCACAGTGACGATCGCCGGGAAGAGAGGTCCTAGGAAGAACCCTTGTAAAGCTACTGCCGTTGCCGAGACGTAAAACTGCGGCACAAGCCAGAAGAGCAACTCAAGGCCCATGGTCGCAATTATATATATCTGTCCAGTGTCAGTAAAGGGGGGTTGACCTCCAGCGGCGCTGGTGCGGCCAGGGGACCATACCGAGACTGCGAACTTAACGCCAATGCGAGGAGTGACGAATCCGAGGAGGACTCGCCCGACGGTGATACCCAGCCAAAACCCCGTAGCAGTCATGCCACTGGCGAACGCGTCGCCATTGCGAACCTGCATCATAAAAACGACAATGAAACCTCCCAATGATACTTCTACCCCGACATAGCCGAGTAGGAAGAGCGCGCAAATCCATGATACTCGAGCACTGTCAGAGAAGAGTGCATCCATCAACCCGGCCTGTCGACTCATTTGGGCGTCGTTGTGGGTGAGGCGATAGACTTCTCCATTAGCTTTCCAAAATGACCACGTCAGCATGACGGCTTCAATGGTAGCAAAGGCGATCTGCAATCCATCCTGTGAGCCCAGTCTGCAGAGAACGGGTGGGGGGCACGCCAACCGACCATGACTCTATAGAACCAGAACCACTCCAAGTCGGCCTTGTTGGTGATGAGTGCGACAAGCGATGGACTGACTACGCCGCCGACTCCGTAGCAAGCATGCATGAACCCAAGGAGCTCGCTGGCGTTGGCCAAGCTCCCAATCCAGGCATTCCACGCCGAATCTGCGATCCCATTACCGAACCCAGCAAGTACGAATGCAAGAATGAGAACGACGTAAGGAGGATGGGAGGAGATGATAACATAGGCTATAATGTGGCAGCTCGAGCCGAGCACAGCAATTCCTCGTTGGCCTATGGTTTGATGGAGATAGTCGGTGGATACTGCCGAGGTGATATACCCAGCGAATGGTGACAGGAAGACCATGGAGACAACCATGAAGGTTAGATCGTAGTAATTCCCAAGCTCCTGCGCGTTAGTAGGCGGCGACAGATGTGGAACCTCTTGGACTTACAGAGGGTAGTATCGCCTGCAGCGAAGGTTCAAGTCAGCGTGCTCTGAAAAATGACACGAAAGTTGCGCGGACCCAGCTCACCCCATATGCAGCATCATTAGCACCCATCAAGAAGAAACTCCAAAAGGTAGAAAGGACGCGGAATAGGACGGTGACGGACTCGTTCCAGCGTTGAACCGGCTCGGAGCCGGTAGCGCCTTCTGATTCCCAAGGATAGGTGCCATCCTGCGGAGAAGTATCAACACCGCGGCTTTCTTGATGGTGCAACACAGCGATGTCATGATGGTGCGGGGCCGTGAGCACTCTTAGTTCAATATCGACAGACATGGTAGCCTGCGTCATGTGAAGGTTACAGGAGAAGAATCAGATCCGCAATGATGGTAACGATGGTAAGAGATTGAGGTTCCGTCGATCGGGTTGTATTTGAAACATCCTCGCTCGATACACCAGCACGTATTGGCGACGTGGAAGCAACGCTGCAAGTTCAGACGGTATCCCGATTGAAGACCCGACTGCCCTGGCTGCTGTACTAACGGTTTTCTAGTGGGTCGAAATCCTTACGGACCAACACCAGGTGAAAGAACCAATAAGATTGACTGAGAATAGACCCAGTTTCCCTTTTAAGGTAACGCGTCAATCAGATTTTACTCACTTAGCAGAAGGGCGGCCGTTAGATAAATTTTCACTTAGCACTAGGGCGCCAAGCATACACCCCCGGAAGGGATTATAGCGGTTAGTGCTATGCTCGCCCCGGTTTTTGTGACGGTAGGGTACGATTGGCTTACGGTTATCCCCTATATTTACCATACCATTTATTAGGAGTGATACATAAATATGGTATATTCCCAGTCGCAAACTGATCCGAGCTCGAGTAGGTTAGACGCCAGTAATGTCTTATGTATCTTATGTGATGATTTTGATACATCACGACATAACTCACTTCAACCAATTAAACTACGGACCGTATAGATATATGAGGCCTATATGCCACTAACTGCTATATTCCCTACGAGGGTGTACATCGGCGAGTGACTCATATCATGTCTAGAGGATACGGACTCCTAAGGGATGAGGAACAGCAAGAATGAAATAAAAATGTATAGTAACAATATTTATACTTTTTTAAGAAATATCGCAGTATATACGTTCAATCATCTATAATCGTACATTACATTGTGCTTACGCCATTAACCCAAATACTATCAAATTCATAAGTGATAAAAGCGAGCGCTTGATCATTCTTTCATGCTACACGCCTTCCTAATACCCAGCCTACTAACTATCTTGGATAGGGAAATCTTTTCGCGCTGGCCTCCAAGTTTACGAACATGCCATAAAAGCACGATAACTAGGGCGATGGCAGTAGCATCGTTCTTCGAATCCTGAACTCCGGGAAGCAACAAAACTCCTTCACTGTAATCCAGCGGAAGGCAGAGGTTGGCTCCGGCATGGTGATAGATGGCTTTGGGTTGAAAGTCGGTGCTCTCGTATCCTGCGTCGGAACCTTTTCCTAAGAGGTGGTAGCAGAGACCACCGTGGCCGTTGGGCCGTATCTTCCACTGGACTTCTGCGTTGTCCACCGACTTCACCGTTAAAGTCGGGTAATTTCGGAACTTTGTATCGACTGATCTCCTTTCGCTTGCCTGAAAGGTAGCGTCTGAATTCGAAACGGCCTGGATATAGGATGTGTCCAGGCCGGATCTTGTAAGAACGGAGTGTTCATTTTGCTCGCTGGGCAAAGTGCTACAAGTTGGTCAGCAAGTCATACACAAATCGACAGTAACATAATCAATTTCTTACATCGTGGTGATTGCGCCTTCTTTCGAGCTCATGCTCCTTTCTTCAATGTCGATGCTAGTCTTATCTCCGTTGACATCTACGAAGAAGCGGACATCTGCATCAGTGCCATCACCCCTAGGCCGATCCATGTACATCAGATTAACCTTGTACAGGTTCGACCCTAGAGCCGCACCTCTGACTGCCCTTGTGTAGGCATCGGTGATCTCATATATGGGTAGATGTGTCGTTGCGCTGTTGTGCTTGGGGATGAAGAGCACCCGAGACAGATGTGGGGGCTGCGGGGAGTATTTCCGACCCCGTAGGTTATCTAGCACCGGGACCGGGAGCGCACTGTATGGGAGGGTGTTGCTGAGAGTTTTGAAAGTTTCGAAAGGAAACGTTGTCCTACTACATGAGCGGTCTGTGGCTGTTAAACACATGGCGAAGTGCTGATTTGACAGTAAGGGGTGTTGGGTGAGGCTGGCGGAATGCGAAATGGGTTTACGAAAACCAAGAAGTGTCGGACAGTTGCGAATTCTTTTTTTGAGTATAGCCTATATATGTGCCAGCAGAGCTACTGGAAGTGAACCAGCCAGATAATTCTTGCCTGTATGTTCAAACTCCTCATCCATCAGGACAGCAAACACGCCGTTGGTGCAGTCATATCGCACAAGATCGGCTAAGATGGAACCCCCCCTCACGCTCCACCCCCCCAACGCGCCACCCATTTTTGAAGCCATCAATAATACAACCCTTTAACGCAAATAAGAATATCTTAACAACCACTTATTCAATTAACTCTATACTAAACGCCACGTATAATAATGCAATCCGGATCATTATTATCCTTTTCTTCACCTTCGGAAAGTTTATCTTGTTGCTGATTTCGCCGAGTTCTAATAAAACGTTTTTTTAAAGCAGCTTTTAACTTTACCTTTACCTTTTTAACCGAAATTATCGTTACGAACTTTTCGTTTAATTCGGGTTATATTTTCTTAAACTTTTTAAATTTCGTTTTATCGATAGCTATAATTAATTAATTATTTTGGATTTCGGTAACGTTTAATTTATTATTGTTTTTATTAAAGGCCTTACCGATTTTACGGAATAAAAACCGTACGATAAGGTTTCCAAAAACTAAATTAATTTTTATTAAAAATTTTTCGATAATATATATATCCCTAAATAATTTAAACGTTTTAATATTTAAACCGGCTATTTACCGATAAAAATTAAGACGTTAAAGGGTAAAATTCGATTCGAGCTTAAATATTTCCGCTTATTAAGCTTTATCTTTAACGTATTTATTATTTAACGCCTTTGCTTTATTAAAAAAGCATAAACCTGTAACTTTTTAACCTTTTATAATATATTACGAAATTATTATAACTTTTTATTATACGTACAAAAACGCTTAAAGGAAATCCGTTTTATTTATAACTTTAAACGTCCGTCCGAAATAATACTTCCGGAATTAATAACAAAATTTCCGCTTTAAAGTAACAAAAATACCCATATTAAAAGGCTAAAAAACGTACGAAACGTAGGTAAGCAAAAAAACGATATAAATTTTGTTTTAAAAGTATATTTACATAAAGGTTTCAATAATATAACTGTTATGGCCGTCGATAACCAAAAGCTTCTATTTTTTAGGGTTCGCCGGCTTGGTATAACGAACCTGTTATATATCTACCCGGAAATATAAGCAATATCCGAAATGGGGTCTTAATTTGCAGGTAATAATAATGCAAAAAATGATTTAATAATTTATTCGTTAAAAAAGTTTACGGACTTTTCCTTTAACCGGAAAACGGCGCCTTTAGCTAAAGGCTTAAATTAATAACTAAAAAGCGAAATTAAATAAGTACTATTTACATAAAAGTTTAATCCATTATATATCCTTTTATTCCATAATAAATATATCGTAAATTTATGTAATTTAAGTAATTTAATAAATTACTTAAATTAATTAAATTATTTCGAAAGTTAAGCCTTTTTTTAATCCGAAATTTAGCCGTATTTATGTTAACCTTTAAAGATTTAACCTTTTTTAAATAAAAACCTTTATTTTTATAATATTATTTCCTTTTTTTAAGGATTTTTGTTTTAAAAATAAGAATTGTAAGTAACTTTTTTGGTAACCGGAGAAAGTATAGGGATTTTTTAGCTAATTTTATTATAATAAACCGTATTTAAAAGGAAAAAGGAAAAAAAAAACTTCGATTTAATTAACGCGAAACGCGTAATAATTATACGGATTATATTAAAAAATTCGGTTTTAAAATTAATTTTTATTCGAATTATATTTATTTTAAGGAAACCGATTACTTTTTTGTAATTAATTTTCTAAATTGTAATTATTGTATCTATCGTTAGCGTCCGGCCTATAACGTACTAAAAATAAATTCCTTAATAAAAATTGGGGAAAAACGAAAACGGTTGCAAAAAAAGTAACGTAAAGTAAAAAACAAATTAATAAAACTTTTTGGTCGATTAAAACGTTTGCGTTTTTAATAAAACGTTTTGAAAAAAAAAGTTTTCGTTATTTTAAAAAAAGGTTATAAATTAAATTAATTAAAAAAATAAAAGAAATTGGAAAAAAAATAATGTCGTATAAAAAAAAAAATAAACGCGGTTTGTTTTTAAAATTAACGCCAATATAAAGGCGTTTATTTTTTTCGACTAAAACGCCAAAAGTTTAAATTTAAGGGTCGGACCGTTATTACTTACGACCTTAGCCGCGTTAAAAACGGTCGGTTAAAATTTTAATAATAAAACGTTTTAATTAAGTTTTTTGCATTTATTAAATACTTAAAAGGTTTCCAAATATTATTTTTGGGTAAGTAATTTTTTTACTTAATTAGGTATTAAATTTTGTTATTAAACATTTTTAAATTTAATATTTTTTCGATTTCGTATTCGTCGGTATTTTCCTTAATTTTTAAATTTATTTTTAGCAAAACGTTATTAGGTATTAATTTTAATAAGGAAATGTAAAAAATAAAATATATCTTTATTATTTTAAATAACGATAATCGATAATTAATTTTAAAAATAACTTTATTAATTTTAAATAAACCGAATTTTTTAAAATCGAACTTATTATTAAATCTTTTAATTTTAATTTATAAAATATTCGAAGTTACGTTTTATTTTTAACGTAATAAGTAAATTTTATTTCCTTTTAATAAAATTAATTTTTTAAATTTTTTTTTTATTATAATATTAAATTATCCGTTATTAAAAAAATTATAATTTAACCTTAAAGTAAATTTAAATAATTTTAATTTTAAATATTATTATTTTTATTTTGGGAATTATTAAAATAATTTTCGAAACTTTATTAAATAATTACTTTAATCGTTAAATTTTTACGTTTTATTTATATACGGCTATATAAAATAAAATATTTATATTTTCGTTAATAAATATATTATAAGTTATTTATATTAACGGAAATAATTTTACTTAATTATTTTGTTAATAATTAATATAACTTTTTAAATATTATTTTAAAATTTAATTTAACCGTTTTATTTATTTATTAATTTAAAGGTAATATATTATAAAAAATTTAAATTTGGCGTTAATTTATTTAAAAAAATTAATATTAAATTTGGAAATAAATAATTTATTTTTATTTAAAATAATCCTTTTTGAAATTTTATATTTATCGAAATAATATTTTACGAATACGTAAGTTAATTATTTTATTATCGTATTTCCTTTAAAAGGTAAGAAATATTTATATTTAATAAGTCTGTCGACGATTACCTATATTTCGTCGTATTAAATTTCGGTAATAAGGTTTTTAAATAAGGGTAAACCGGTAATAAAGTTCCAAATTATAATATTTTATATTTTATTTAAAATTTCGGTAAATTGCAATAATCCGTATAATTTATAACAAACCGTTTTAATTTTATTACAAACGTTATAATTTTTAATTACTTATTCGACGGTTTTTCTAAATTTTAAAAAGTCGTATTTTTTTTAAAGTTATTTAATTATTTTAAAAATTTTTTAATATTTATATAATAAGTTTTCGTAAAATTTTTTAATAAATTATTTTTGTTATTTTCGTAAAACGTAAATTTTTTTATGGTATAATAATTAATTTTTAAATCGTTTTTTTAATTATTTAATTTTTTTTAATTTATTTAAATCGTAAAAATTTTTAAATTAAGTTAAAAGTTCGGAAATAAATTTCTTTAATATTTTACATAATTATAAAATATTTTTTTTTATAGGTTATAATATTTATATACGTTATTTAAAAACTTTGATATTGTAATTTCCTTTTCGGTTTAAAATATCCGCTTAAATATTTTTTTTATTTTTAATATAGTAAATTTTAAAATTAAACTTAAATAAAAAAATTATTTAATTTTTATATCGTTTATTAAAGTTTTAAATCGTTATAAAGTAAATAAGGTTTTTATAATTAAAGTAAATATTAAAAAGTTTTTTAATTTTATTAAAGTAAGGTTTTTATTTTTTAAATATTATAATAATTATTAATAATTTTTTATTATAAATAAAGTATTATAACTTTGCATTTTTTAAAGTTTTAAAATAATAAGTAATTAAATATTATTTTCCGTTATTTTTTTATTATTTTAAAATTATTTTTAAGGTTTTATTTAATACGTTAATTTTTAGTTATTTTTTTTATTATAATTAAGCAATTTTATAATAAAGGTATTAATAATTTAATTTTTAAATATTTATATTATTTTTTTAGTTTTTTTTAAGAATTTAAATTTTTTTTTAATATATTTTTTGGTAATAAAATTCGTTAAAAGTTTAGCGATTTTTCCGAAATCTTTAATTAAGTTACGTACGTAGCCCGTAAATCCCAAAAATTAACGGACGTTAATAACGGTTATTTTATCGGAAATCGGCCAATTTTTAATTGCTTTTATTTTAAAGTTTTAAATTTAAATTTATTTTAAAATAATAATAAAGTTTAAAAAGTTTAATTTTTGGGTATATTATATGCTTTTTTCGGTATTAATTAATAAATTTATTTTTTCGAATATTTTTAATACTTAAGCGATATATTTTTTATATTTTTTTAAGGTTTTAAAATAAATAAAAATATCGTTTAAATAAACGAATACGAACTTATCGAAAAATTTTCGTAAAATCGTTATTAATATATATTAAAAATTAATAAAGGTATTAATAAGTTTTTAAAGTATTATCTTATATTCGTAAAATTTATGGATTATTTTAAAAATAATTTTTTATTTTTTATTTTTAATTATTCGGATTAAGTAATAATTATCCGGTAAATTTAACGCCGTAAACTATTTAATTTTGCTAATATTTTTTTTATAATATTTATAAAAATAAAAAGGTATTTATTTTTAATAATAATATCGTTTAATTATCGGTAATCGTAAACTTTTCGGTATATAAGGTTTTTATTTTTATTAATTCAAATTTTTCCATCTTTTATTTTTGGTATTATTATAACGGGGTATTTTACGGAAATTTTAAATTTTTAAATATATTTACGCTTAAGGTTTCGTTATAAACTTTTTTATAAAGCTTTAACCTTTTTTAAATTTATATAATAAATTTGGTAAAGTTTTAAATAATATCTTTTTTTAATAGGAATTTTATAATCTTATTAATTATAATTAAGTAATTTTTCCCGTATTCGTTTTTTAAATAATTTTTTAAATTTTCGATATTTAAGAAGTACCTTAGTAATTAAGTTTATTACTTTGGCTTTTCGGATTAAGTAATAAATTTTTCGGAATTCCTTTTTTAAAGGATTTTTTAATTAGTTCCAGGAAAATTTTTAAATCTTTTAGTTAATACGGGGGTTACTGGAACAAAATTACGGTATTCTAAGGATAATATCGTATCTTGAAATGTCGGCGATGTCCAGAATAACTTTTTCTAAATATTTTTAAATTTATATTAAAAGTTTTTCCGTTTTTTTAAAAATTTGTTTATTTTTATATTTAGATAAGTTTTTGTCGATTATAAGTAATTTATATAATTTTAGCTTATACTTTTAAAAAATTCGATACTTTTTTGCAATTAATAATAAAATAAAATTTTCTTTTACTTTTAAGTCGATTATAGCTTTAAATATTTAGCTTTTATATTAAAATAAAATTTCGATTTAATTACGTTATTTAATTTTTGTTTTATATAAGGTTTTATAAATCGAAGCTTTTTAATGCTTTAATTTCGAAAGCTTACGTAATTTTTTAACTTATTAGTTTTGTTAATTAAAAAGCGTTTTTATTTTCGGGTTTTTTTAATTACGTATTTGGAACATTTATCGTTTATGTAAATAAACCATTTTTTTTTATTAATTTGGTAAACTGATTTTAAAATTTTTATTTCCGATATTTAAAAGAGTTTTAATTTTAGGGGTAAAATTTTTAAAAGGTCGGCTTTTATATCCAAAATTTCGTATACTATGTATAATATAAAGGCATAATATAAGCATTTTTAAGCGATAACTTTTCGACTTTAAGCTAATTTAAGGTAAAAGTAGCAAAATTGGAAATATTCCGGTTATTTAGGAATTTCGATATATTTGCATTCGTCGTCGAGTTCGGTAAATATTTCTTTATTTTATCCGGATTAATAATTATTATCTTTTTTAGCGCGGAAGTAAATTAAATAATTGTCGTCGTAATATGCAAAAAAATGAAGTAAATTATGGTTATAAATTAATTTCGAATCCGGCGTACCTAAACGGACCGGTTTTTTATTTTCGAAAGCTTTATTAATTTTTGTTAAATCGTATATTACCGTATTAAGACGTAATTAATTATATTTATCATATATTTTATACCGTTATTTATTTAAATGGCAAATATATTTTAATTTTATAACTATCCTAAAAGGTTTTTGTCCGGAATAATATTTGTAAACTTTAATCGTTCGATTTTAATAAATTAGGTAACGTTTGTATTTTAAGTCGTTATTTTGTTCGTAATAAATGGTTGTAATAATAAATTTTTGCTGGAAAAAAATAAAATTAATTTCCCTTTTTTCCTTACTTTTGTTATTTGATTTTTGTTTAGTTATTTTAACCTTTTTCTAGGTTTAAGGAATTTTTTTTTTCCTAAAGTCCCTTTTTGTTAGGGAACGATATTCGCTTTTGTAATAGCTTTTTTTATTATAGTTAAAACATTTAACATTTGACTTATCTTTCCTGGGTTCCTTTAAAGCAATACTTATGTTACAAGAATAAGGGTTTTTGTCTGAAAGAGGCCAAGTTCTTGGAGGTTAACGTAGATGCGGCTAAACTTCGGACCAAAAGAAGGCTTGGCTTTCGAAGTGATCTAGTTGATCTAAGTGATTTGCTAGATCACTTAAATTATATAGATCTACGACATACTTACTATGGAATAAAAGGATATATAATGGACTGAACTTTTATGTAAATAGCACCTATTTAGTTTTGCTTTTTAGCTATTAATTTAAGCCTTTAGCCAAAGGTATCGTTTTCCGGTTGAGGGAAGAATCCGCAAACCTTTTTAACGAATAAATTATTAAATTATTTCTCGTATTATTGTTACCTACAAATCAAGATCCCATTTCGGATACTGCTTATACTTCCGGGTGGATGTATAACAGGTTCGTTATATTTTGATAATTCCTTAATTAATAGCCGACGAATAATTTAAGGCCCAGTTAGGTATAAGCTTTTCTGAACGTAATAAAAACGACATTATAGGACGACGTTTAGAAGATAGATAGTATATTCGATTACCGTTACTGGTTAGTGAAGGATTAGTAATTAGATTAAACGATTTACTATTTATTGAAAAAATCTTCTTTTTAATCGATAATATGGCATTATCCTTTACCCGATCTTAAAGAGAACCTTTTTCCTTTTAGCCCTAGCAATAATCCCCTCCAGCGAAGGAAACTATTAAAGTCCAAGATCCAAAAGCTGAAGAAAAAGAGGAAAAACGGCCAAAAAAACAAAAGGGCAAAGAAAAAGAGCCCACCGTCGACGAAAAACTGGATATTTTAGCAACGGAACTTCATACATTACGACAAGAAAATGTTAGACTTGCCCGATAGTTGTAAACTAAAGAAAGGATTTTAATACTTTTTTTGTTTGGTGCAAACCAAATCCGCGAAGGTATAGTTCCCTTTTTTAGTTACTACGGAATGCCGGAAGTAAAGGGCTACAAACTAACCTTTTTAAAGCCCTATAATGGAACTATAGACGTAAAAGGATTTTTGGTTTAGGCCAAACTTTACTTTAAGTTTTATAAAAATTCTTTGACGGAAGATTACTAAAAGGTAATAGCTATTTTTTAGCTGCTTGCGGGAAAAATTTTCTTGTAATTTGAACCTATTATAAACGATTACCTTGTAAATTACCTTGACCAATTCTTCAACTTGACCAATTATATTTTCGGCAACTATGAACATTTTGAGGAAAGGATGCGAGCTTTGTTTGGAGATTCCGATAAAAAGTAGTATGCGGTCGAACAGTTATATTTCTTCCAGCAAACCAAATTAGTAGCCGAATATGCGATTGAGTTTAATTGCTTTGCGTCAATTTCTAATTTTCCAGAAAGCGCTTTGTTTTATTCCTTTTATAACGGCTTAAAATCGCAAGTTAAAGATGAAATATATAGGGTACCCAAGATTAGCCCTTTTTAGGATTACATTAACAAGACCATTATTGCCGATCGACGTACTTTTGAGAGGTACTTGGAGAAGAAAAGATTTGACAAAAAGAAAGATAACTAAAGCTTAAGTAGCAAGTTTTAAAGGGATAGAACTAAGGGCAAATTCTAAAAAGAAATAAGCATTATTTTAAAGGAACTTAGGAAAGATAAGTTAAATGTTAAATGTTTTAATTGTAGCAAGAAAGGCTATTACAAAAACGAATATCGCTTTTTAATAAAAAGGGATTTTAAGAAAAAAGGAATTTTTTAAATTTAAAAGAAAGTTAAAATAATTAAATAAAAATTAAATAACGAAGGCGAAAAAGAAAAGGAAATTAGTTTCATTTTTTTTTAGCAAAAATTTATTATTATAATTACTTATTACGAACAAAATGGCGATTTAGAATATAAGCGTTACCCGATTTGTTAAAATCGAACGATTAAAGCTTGTAAATATTATTCCGGATAAGAATTTTTTAAGATAGTTATAAGGTTAAAATATATTTATTATTTGGATAAATAACGGTATAAAATATACGATAAATATAGTTAGTTACGTTTTAATATAATGATATACGATTTAATAAAAGTTAATAAAGTTTCCGAAAATAAAAAACCGGTTCGTTTAAGTACGCCGGATTCGAAATTAATTTATAATTATAATTTATTCCATTTTTTTGCATATTACGACGATAATTATTTAATTTACTTTTACATTAAAAAAGATAATAATTATTGGCCCGGATAGGATAAGGAAATATTTACCGAACTTAACGACGAATATAGATGTATCGAAATTTCCAGATGGCCGGAATATTTCCGATTTTGTTACTTTTATCCTAAATTAATTTAAAGTCGAAAAACTATCGCTTAGGGATATTTATGTTATGCCTTTATATTGTATATAATATACGAAATCTTAGATATAAGAACCGATTTTTTAAAAATTTTACCTTTAAAATTAAAATTTTTTTAAATATCGAAAGTAAAAGTTTTAAGATTAGTTTATTAGATTAGCAAAAGAAAGTGGTTTATTTGCATAAACGATAAATGTTTTAAATATATAGTTAAAAAAGCCCGAAAATAAAAACGTTTTTTAGTTAATAAAATTAATAAGTTAAAAAATTACGTAAACTTTCGAAATTAAGGTATCGAAAAGTCCCGATTTATAAGATTTTATATAAGGCAAAAACTGGATAACGTAATTAAATCGAAATTTTATTTTAATATAAAGGTTAAATATTTAAGGTTATAATTAATTTAAAAATAAAAAGAAATTTTATTTTATTATTAATTATAAAAAAATATCGGATTTTTTGGAAATATAAGTTAAAGTTATATAAATTACTTATAATCGACGGAAGCTTATTTAAATATAAAAATAAATAAGTTTTTAAGGAAACGGAAAAATTTTTAATATAAGTTTAAGGATATTTAGAAAAAGTTATTTTGGATATCGCCGATATTTCAAAATACGATATTATTCTTAAAATACCGTAACTTTGTTTTAATAACTTCCGTATTAACTAAAAAACTTAAAAATTTTCCTGGAATTAATTAAAGAATTTTTTAAAAAAGAAGTTCCGAAAAATCTGTTATTTAATCCAAAAAGTTAAAGTAATAAATTTAATTATTAAAGTACCTTTTAAATATCGAAAATTTAAAAGATTATTTAAAAAACGAATATAAAAAAAATTACTTAATTATAATTAATAAAATTATAAAATTTTTATTAAAAAAAGATATTATTTAAAACTTTACCAAATTTACTATATAAATCTAAAAAAAATTAAAGCTTTATAGAAAAGTTTATAACGAAACCTTAAACGCGGATATATTTAAGAATTTAAATTTTTCGTAAAATATCCCGTTATAATAATACCAAAAATAAAAAATAAAAAAATCCGAATTAATAAAGATAAAGATTTTATATACCGAAAAGTTTACGATTACCGATAATTGAACGATATTATTATTAAAAATGGATATTTTTTTATTTTTATAGATATTATGAAAAAAAATATTAATAAAATTAAATAGTTTACGGCGTTAAATTTACCGAACGGTTATTACTTAATCCGAATAACTAAAGGTAAAAAATAAAAAATTATTTTTAAAATAATTTATAAATTTTACGAATATAAGGTAATATTTTAAGGATTTATTAATACTTTTATTAATTTTTAATATATGTTAATAACGATTTTATAAAAGTTTTTTAATAAGTTCGTATTTATTTATTTAAATAATATCTTTATTTATTTTAAAACTTTAAAGGAATATAAGAAATATATTACCTAAATATTAAAGGTATTTAAAAAAGTAAACTTATTAGTTAATATCGAAAAAAGCATATAATATATTTAAAAGCTAAACTTTTTAAATTTTATTATTATTTTAAAATAAATTTAAATTTAGGATTTTAAAATAAAAATAATTAAAAATTAACCGATTTCCGATAAAATAACCGTTATTAATATCCGTTAATTTTTAGAATTTACGGGTTACGTACGTAATTTAATTAAAAATTTCGGAAAAATTATTAAATCTTTAACGAATTTTATTATTAAAAAATATATTAAAAAAAAATTTAAATTTTTAAAAGAAATTAAGGAAATAATGTAAATATTTAAGGATTAAATTATTAATATTTTTATTATAAAATTGCCTAATTATAACAAAAAAAAACGATTAAAAATTAACGTATTAAATAAAACTTTAAAAATAATTTTAAAATAATAAAAAAATAATAAAAAATAATATTTAATTATTTATTACTTTAAAGTTTTAAAAGATATAAAATTACGATATCTTATTTACGACAAAAAGTTATTAATAATTATTATAATATTTAAAAAATAAAAATTTTACTTTAATAAAATTAAAAAACTTTTTAATATTTATTTTAATTATAAAAACTTTATTTACTTTATAACGATTTAAAATTTTAATAAACGATATAAAAATTAAATAATTTTTTTATTTAAATTTAATTTTAAAATTTATTATATTAAAAGTAAGGAAAATATTTAAACGGATATTTTAAACCGAAAAAAAAATTACGATATTAAAGTTTTTAAATAACGTATATAAATGTTATAACTTATAAAAAAAAGTATTTTATAATTATATAAAATATTAAAAAAATTTATTTCCGAACTTTTAACTTAATTTAAAAATTTTTACGATTTAAATAAATTAAAAAAAGTTAAATAATTAAAAAAACGATTTAAAAATTAATTATTATATTATAAAAAAATTTACGTTTTACGAAAATAACAAAAATAATTTATTAAAAAATTTTACGAAAACTTATTATATAAATATTAAGAAATTTTTAAAATAATTAAGCGATTTTAAAAAAAGTACGACTTTTTAAAATTTAGAAAAACCGTCGAATAAATAATTAAAAATTATAACGTTTATAATAAAGTTAAAATAATTCGTTACAAATTATACGAATTATTACAATTTACCGAAATTTTAAATAAAATATAAAATATTATAATTTGGAACTTTATTATTAATTTATTTTTATTTAAAAACCTTATTACCGAAATTTAATACGACGGAATATAGGTAATCGTCGACAGACTCATTAAATATAAATACTTTTTACCTTTTAAAGGAAATACGATAATAAAATAATTAACTTACGTATTTATAAAATATTATTTCGATAAATATAAAATTTTAAAAAAGATTATTTTAAATAAAAATAAATTATTTATTTTTAAATTTAATATTAACTTTTTTAAATAAATTAACGTTAAATTTAAATTTTTTATAACATATTATTTTTAAATTAATAAATAAATAAAACGATTAAATTAAATTTTAAAATAATACTTAAAAAATTATATTAATTATTAACAAAATAATTAAGTAAAATTATTTCCGTTAATATAAATAATTTATAATATATTTATTAACGAAAATATAAGCGTTTTATTTTATATAGCCGTATATAAACAAAACGTAAAAATTTAACAATTAAAATAATTATTTAATAAAACCCCGAAAATTATTTTAATAATTTTTAAAATAAAAATAATAATATTTAAAATTAAAATTATTTAAGTTCGCTTTAAAGTTAAGCTGTAATTTTTTTAATAACGGATAATTTAATATTATAATAAAAAAAAAATTAAAAGATTAATTTTATTAAAAGGAAATAAAATTTACTTATTACGTTAAAAACAAAACGTAATTTTAAATATTTTATAAATCAAAACTAAAAAATTTAATAATAAATTCGATTTTAAAAAATTCGGTCCGTTTAAAATTAATAAAGTTATTTTTAAAATTAATTATCGATTATTATTACCTAAAATAATAAAAATATACTTTATTTTTTATATTTCCTTATTAAAATTAATACTTAATAACGCCTTATTAAAAACAAATTTAGAAATTAAAGAAAATACCGACGAATACGAAATTAAAAAAATACTAAACTTAAAAATAATTAATAACAAAATCCAATATTTAATTAAATAAAAGAATTATTTACCCGAAAATAATATTTAAAAGCTTTTTAAGTATTTAACAAATACGAAAAACTTAATTAAAACGTTTTATTGCCAAAATCCTAACCGACCGTTTTTAACGCGGTTAAGGTCGTAAGCGATAATAATCCGATTTTTAAATCCAAACTTTCGGCGTTTTAATCGAAAAAAGCAAACGTTTTTATATTAGCATTAATTTTAAAAGTAAACCGCGCTTGCTTTTTTTTTATACGACGTTATTTTTTTTCCAGTTTTTTTTGCTTTTTTAATTAATTTAATTTATAACTTTTTTTTAAAATAACGAAAACTTTCTTTTTTAAAACGTTTTATTGAAAACGTAAACGTTTTAATCGACCAAAAAATTTTATCAATTTGTTTTTTACTTTACGTTATTCCTTTTATAACCGTTTTCGTTTTTTTTTAATTTTTATTAAAAAATTCATTTTTAATACGTTATAAGCCGGACGTTAATAACGGGTATAATAACTATAACTTGGAAAGTTAATTATAAAAAAGTAATCGGTTTTTTCGAAATAAATATAATTCGAACAAAAGTTAACTTTAAAACCGAATTTTTTAATATAATCCGCGCGGTTATTACGCGTTTTACGTTAATTAAATCGAAATTTTTTTTTTCTTTTTCCTTTTAAATACGGCCTATTATAATAAAATTAACTAAAAAATTTTTATACTTTTTCCGGTTACTAAAAGGGTTATTTACGGTTCTTATTTTTAGGATAAAGATTTTTGGAAAAGGGAAATAATATTATAAAAACAAAGGTTTTTGTTTAAAAAAGGCCAAATTTTTAAAGGTTAACGTAAATACGGCTAAATTTCGGACCAAAAAAAGGCTTAATTTTCGAAATAATTTAATTAATTTAAATAATTTGTTAAATTATTTAAATTATATAAATTTATAACATACTTATTATAAAATAAAAGAATATATAATGGACTAAACTTTTATATAAATAATACCTATTTAATTTCGCTTTTTAATTATTAATTTAAGCCTTTAGCTAAAGGTATCGTTTTCCGGTTAAAGGAAAAGTTTGTAAATTTTTTTAATAAACAAATTACTAAATTATTTCTCGCATTATTATTACCTGCAAATCAAAACCCCATTTCGGATACTGCTTATATTTCCGGGTAAATATATAACAGGTTCGTTATATAAAGGTAATAAAGTACCAGCTTTCGTATATTTTATCGTCGGAGTTAGGAAACCATTATTGTTATACGTCGCCGCCGCTAAAAATGATAAATAGTAAAAAGGTTCGCCCGTTAACGTTAATGTAAGCGATTATAATAATCCATTATTATTTAAAAACGTTTTTTAAAAGTACGAACTTTTTAAAAGCTTTACCGAAAACGAAAACGTTTTTTTTTTATATTTTTTATTATCCCGATCTCGTCGGCGTTATATTTATTGCATCATTTAATAATTTTAATAACCGGCAGTTCGAAACGGTCGAATAATACGTTAACGGAAATCGGTAAAACTTTATTTAAACATTTATAATTAATGGTTTTACTTTTAAGAGTTTTAATATTAAGGTTGCGTTATAAAAAACAAATTACTTATCCTTTTTTTAAGTATTAAGGATTACCGTTATTAATTAAAAGCCGTTAAGCATATAAGCGAAATCGGAAATACAACGGCGTATAACTTAAATAACTTTATATAACAACTTAATACGTTAAACGTTTTTTTTGGATTTATAATAATTTTTGTTAAACCTTATTAATTTTTTCCCGAATAAGGATATTTTCGATACGGCGTATAATATATCGCCTGTCGACCTGGTAACCTTTAAACGCGGAACGTAAGGATTTTTTACGTTTTACTTTATTTATAGCTTACGCCGCGCGGAATTAAGCTAAAAGCTGTATATCGTTCGAAAGCGTAAATTCTGATAAAAAAGAAGATAATTTTTTTAATTTTTTAAAACGTTGTTAAAAGCTTTTTTATAAAGAAAGAAATCAATAAGTGGATCAGAACGCGTCGCGGATGTAGGGTGGCGCGTTGGGGGGGTGGAGCGTGAGGGGGGGTTCCATCTTACCGAAAGTGGACCGTAGATTTGCCGATATTGAGAAAGCAAGTTGGCGTAGTCCGAGGAGCAACAAATCAACGTCTTAATTAGATCTACTTCCCTGCTTCTTAGTATTTAGCGAATATCATTCTGAACTAACAACAGAGACAGCCCGCCCCCCACTGAACGCAGTTACCTGAGTCATCTCGGGAACTCCTTCCCGTCATTCCGGAGTTGAGACTCTCTCCATCCACGTGGAGAAAAAGCGAGATCTGCACCAACTCCCGCTACCGCCGACAAGGATTTTAGTGCTTATCTTGCATGGGGGCGGAGCTTCCGACTCCCATGCCCCCGTCATCCCCCAACCCCCATGACCTGGAAAAACAAACCCCCAGAAAGGAAGACTGGACGCTAACCCCGCCACTGTCATTGGCTCTTTGTGTGTGGGGTCAACATCACGCTGTTGCAGCCCCCTGCTTGCTACGGCGACGCTAAGCCAACATACTACCGGGGGCTGCAGTGCGTTGACTCTCCATCAGCCGAAGTATTGCCATGCGAGACCAAATCCAGAGAACGATGGCGTCTCAGCCGTCCTCGTGGCGGACAAGGTAAGTGCCTGGTGTGATCGCGTGGCAGCAGATGCCGGCGGCGGTCAACTTCCAGTGATCCTCGTATGGTGCAGATATATATGCCAAGGTTATGCCTACCAATGAGGTTCTTAACAGCTAATAAGCCGGCAGCGACGGGGGTCCCTGATGGCCGGCAAAAGTTCGGGCTGAGTAAGGACGCACCATGCAACGAACAGAGCACGACATTCTTGGCGTATAATGGAAGCGCAGGGTGCAGCGCAAGTCGTTGCCAGAAGAATTGACACAGTTAACTATGGTGCGTATGACCGACCGAGCCTGTTAATCATTCTGGCAACACAACGACTTGCACCCTCTTAGCCCATGTGGCAAAGAGGGGGATAGCAGCGGTGTATGAGATGTTAACCTGACAAGCGTTTTCTGTAGTTTCTTACCTCAGCAAGCTCACCGAACCCCGTTCGGAAGATCTTAGTACTGTATAGCTTTACGCTTACCCACTATGGTCAGGGACGGAGCAGCTTCTGAGACCGCATATGCGAGAACAACCCCCCCTATTCTGAATTCTCTGCTATAGTGATTGCGTGTGGCTCCCTTGACGCTCAGACATGCGTTTCCGCAATTAACCGCCGAAAGAACACGAGGTATGTGCGAGCCCCTTTGCTTTTCAGGTCCTGGGTCTAGGCTTAACAAGTGCGGAGATTGCTGAAGTCAACCATAGCGACTCGTGCCGCAATTTTGCTGGGATGAATTGAAACCTTACAGTATAAACATTCCGTTCATGAATATGCCTTATTTTGTGACGAGGGAGGAGGAATCTGTGGAATATTCTGTCGCGTTCTCTGCAGGCCGCATGATGCTCGAATTCCTCTATCGAAGCCTAGTTACGATTCGATAAGGGGCGGAAGTGGCGTGTCTCGCCAGGAGCGATGATCTTGAAAATAGGCAAACATTAGCGGTGCCGAGTGCTGTTCACCACCCCTTTAGAGGATGCCTTAGGCGCATGGGCTGCTTGGACGTGATTATATTTTGAGTCCATATTTTTGCCGTCACTTCCAATAGAGTATCGTTCCCAGTGGTGAAATTTCAATTTTGGTGCAGCACCAAATCCGCTCCGTAGACCGGTGAGGCGCCTCATCATAGGGTTATTTCGCATGAGTGTTGTGGGAGTTGCAAACCGGGTGTCTGTCTAGCGGGTTAAAGAATGTATAGAAGTTGGATGAAGAATGCCTATCGACCTGGGAACTGTAATCTCTTTATATAGACATATCAGCAAACTCCACTGCCTTCCATGCATACCTACCGGTCCCTGTATCAGTGGTCCTTGGCGTACTCAGATGCCTGTTTCCCGGGACTTGTCGCACTTTTTCCACCTGTCACAGTCCTCGAGATGATGGTGGAGGCCGTCGTGATAAAGGTAAAGGTTACGAAGTGGACAGGATTCCATCAGTGTCGAGGAAGGCGCTTTAGTAAGTCCACATGCAGACATTGAGAGGACTGAAAATCTGCACATGGCCTCCACAAATGAGTAAATCTGCGCCGAGGAAAGAATCGGCCCGAATCGTTTCAAATAATGGAGCTTGTAAAAGGGCCATGCCTCCCTACGTGACGGTCGAGGTTGGTAACTCCTGATTCGCACTCTTTGCAGGGATGAGTCGAGTTCGTGCGCTCGCTCTTCTAGGTTAGCTACCCCTTTTTGGCACAATTGTATCGTATGCGAAATAGCACGGAGTATATCTAGGTTATAGAGCCGTGTGGGCCTTCGAGTTTGATAGGGTGGAATATACTCTGTAGCCACTCCTAAAACAAGCCCACGCGCTTTTACAAACATCACCCCTTTTGAGAATGCCAAGATCAGCCTTATCTTTACGAGGAATCCGCAGATCCGGTGCTTCCGGTGTTTATCTGCCGAACAAGGAATAATAAACGAAACAGATATCATGCCCGCAAGCCACCTTCCGCAAACGGTTATCAAGGAGATGTTGATTACTAGGAGAGGGTGCCTAGGGGTCTAATCAGTAGATTGCAGCTCGATGAAAAGCCAATATCCTAAGGACCAGGGACTGAAGCCTCCTTATGTACGTATCAACAACTCCATAGTTTCCACACATGCACCCGTGACCCTGTATTAATACCCGCTAGGTTCCATACCAATGAACAGGCTCC
The DNA here is from genome assembly GCA_004155945.1 of Monosporascus sp. mg162. NCBI lineage: Eukaryota > Fungi > Ascomycota > Sordariomycetes > Xylariales > Monosporascus > Monosporascus sp. mg162. Next base: position 252,921 of record QJNY01000029.1, read on the forward strand.
ATGGCTTGGAGACTACACGCCTACATAGATACTCATATGCAGAGAAGGTGTATGTCGTTTACCCCTATGCTGACCCCTATTCTAACAATCCCCCTCCCCCCTTTTTTTCCGCCATACTCCACGATTACGCTAAGTGATAGGAGACAGCCAGTATACAAGGAGTCTCTATCGACAGGTGTTAACAGCATTCCCTGCAGCCGCGGTGCATACAACGGACCTAGTATTATCTCTATATGTAAACAACAATGAATTAAGCTAAGTATAGGGGCCCTCAGCTGCACCGCCGAAGCACGCAAGACACAGCCGTCAGTCGAATATAGACTGCTGAAAAAATGCAGGCTCTATGCGGTAAAATATCTAAGTAATAGAGATGGAAGCTGGACAGTTGTCCCAAGTATTCCTCTACCATATGTCGCGGTGATATCTTCTGTACCAGATACAGTGTTTTTGTAGCTGAATATCAATAATGCATATACCGTACGTAGTTAGTTTTATACTCACTCCTGCGGAAAGATGTATAACGAGCACTAATACACATTAGAGGTTGATTTGAGAAAGATTGCTTGAAATCGGGCGGCAGCGACCAGCAGAGAGGCCGAACATGAAGGCGGGCAGTGTTCATCAAGTAACACAAACCTCATCGTGTCCCCGTAGTAATTAGGCCCTTGACAGCCAGCTCACGAACAAACGTTGCCTCCTAACACACTTGCACAACACATACCGTACCAAACAATACAATGTTATTGTGCAACACAGATACCACCACCAGCGTATACGCTACCGCAACACGGCCTTTCCAATCCCTTCTGCAATTATGTATTACCATACTCATTACCGTATACGAAGTAATAAAGGCAATACCACCGAGACCGTGGTACTCCGCTACATGCATAAACTTCATTATATGTTATGCAAATGGCATCAAACCGAGTAGGAGAGGTCGTGCATTCCTCCTCCGTGTATCCCTCAATCAAGCCGCCAACCCGTCCAGTGCATAATCGGTTTTCGCAACCTGCCCAGCCTTAACTCCATCCGACACTGCTGTTTTAGCCCCTTCCATATGGGTATGCTCGTTAGCAAGATCGCCTTTGCCATCCTTCACCGCCGCATTATCCTTACCCTCACCGACGCCAACGCCAATGCCTATGCCGGGATCCTCATTCTTTTTCTCATCTGTTCGCCCACGGGTATCACCGGCGGCGTCGCCAAACACAGTCTCCGGGTCCTCGCCGCGGTTAAGGGCGTCGATGGCCCTCTGCGCCGTCTCCACGCTCTCGAAGACGCGCCCGCTCCCCCACCTGCTGAGCGCCATGCCCTTCGCAAGCGCGCCTCCTGCAGTCCCGCCAGCGGTACCGGTACCACTACCACCATCGCCCGCGCGCTGATGATTGAAGAACCCGAGCAGGCCGCGCCTGGTGTTCCCCGCCGAGACGAGGTCCGCGAGGGTGCGCATGACCTTCCACCCGGCGAGGACGTCGCGCACGACCCTCTCCTGCTCTGCGTCGTCCAGGGCGGCCATCTCGTGCTGCGCCTGCGCGATGCGCGCTCTCCTAATCAGCCGCCTCGTCTTCTCGAGTGTGCTGCCCCGGCGCTCGGCCTGCTTTGCGATGCCCTTAAGGGTGTAACCGAAGGGGCCGAGGATCGCCGCGAGGTCCTTCAGCACGAACCCCGTGATGCCCATGCCGACGCCGGCGATGCAGCCCTTGAACCCGTGCTCGCGGGCCCCGCGCACCGGCAGTCGCACCAGCCCCGTCCACCCGTCGTAGATGCCGTAGATGAACTCGGACCGCGCCGCCCGGAGGCCGGACTTGATCCCCGTCACACGTGTCGGCGTGCGCACGGTGTCGTCGCCGTACAAACGAGGCGCGTTGTGGAACCCCTGCGCTAGGGCTAGTGCAAGGTCGACAGGCGCGTGTGCCAGAGCGCGCCCAGACTTGCCTACCCCTTCCGAGATTTCGTTGAAATACTCCTCTTGGCCGTCATCGGTCAGGCCGGCGGTGCCAGGGGTCGTGGCAGTGGCTGGTGTCCTCGTGCCAGAAGGCCCGCCAGCCAATTGTGTATCAGACCGGGCGTTGGAATTTGTCCCTGCTTGTCCTTCCGATTGTGTAGGGAACGGAGAGCTCGGTGCCGTCGTGGAAGCATTATTTGACGATTTACTCTGCCGCTGCCTCCTCTTCGCCTCCCTCCTCCTCCTGCGCTCTGCTCGCTTGTGGGATAATTTTGCTAGTCGGTAGGGCACGCTGCCTATGCCACCGAAGACATCACCAACTGTCCCTGCTATAGATCCCGCAATACCGGTAAGTGGCTCGCCGGGTCCCATAAAGTCGTTCCATTCTTTGTGACGTATCGGACGCAAACCCCGCCAGGCGAGGAAACCTCTGTCAACCAAGATATCTGCCGCGAGGGCGCTGAGCTTGAGCCCCGTGCTTTTGACCTTCCATACTGCCACCCGATCCGCCAGTATGGCGCAGCGCATGGAGTTCTCTCCCTCGAGACATAAATGCGAGTGGAAAGTTCTCACAGCGTTTTTAGCCCCGTTGCCTTCAAGCTCTATCGATTCGGCAATCTTCCCTGCTTCAGTCTTTGCCTTATCCGTCAAGCAAAACTTGATGCCTTCAGCCAACGCTTCGGTTGTGAGCCTTTTGTACGGGACGGGCATCGGACCTGCTCCGGCTTTGCCGATCATCGAGCCCCAGAAGTACTGATCGCCAAAGAAAGGCACGACCATCGTCGGCTTTCCACATTTCAGAGCGATGGCTGTCGTGCCGGCGCCGCCGTGGATAACGCAGGCCCGGACCCTCGGGAAAAGCCAGTCATGCGGCGTATTCTCCAGCATGTAGACGTTGTCGGGTACATCGTCCTGACCGAGCCCACCCCATCCTTTAGAAACAAGGGCACGAACTCCAGCTAACTTTACAGCCTCGAAGATTAATCCGGTGAAGCGGTCAGGGTCGTCTACGACAATGGAACCGAATCCAATATAGATGGGCGTTTCGCCGGCATCGAGGAAGTCAACTAGGTCTTGCGGCGGCTTGAAAGTTGAAGCGAGGTCGAGAAAAACAAAACCCGAAACATCTATCTCGTCGCCCCAATCTGCGGGTTTGGGTACGAGTCCAGGACTCCATAGATACGTGACGGGTACATGAAGGCGATAGGTGGCCCCAGGCGCCCATAACGTGGAAACGGAATCCAATCCGAGAGTCTTGCGACGGAAGTTGTTGACCAGATCACCGAGGCCTTGCCAAACCATCATCTCGACCAAGGGATACGATATAAAGTTGGTGTAGCCCGGATCCACGTTGGATTTCTTGATCGCAGCCAAAGGGTGCGGAAAGGCCTGTGTTGGCGTATAAGGAAACGTGAACATCAAATGCAGAGGAATACCCAAAGCCTCGGCGCAGTGAATATGAGCGAAACTCGGCGGGTTGGCGATGATAGCATCAGCCACGAAGGGCGGTTTTTCGCCCATCATCTTCAAGTTCCGGGTATCTCCTTCGTTGTCAGTCGCGTTGGTACAGGCTCGCCAGAATCCCTCGAACATCTCTGCCATGGCAGCACGTCTCCTGCCGATGTCGCCCGCCTTGACGGTTTCCAGCGTTGGTATCATGCCGGGGTTCTTCACCATAAAGGCCATGAGCTCAGAGGGATCGCCGCCGACTGAGAAGAACTCCAACCCGGAGTCTTTCTCTACAAAGTCCCGAAAGGCTGGGTGGGTTGCGATCCGGACTCGGTGTCCGTATTCTTCTTTGAGCACCTTTCCGATCTTCAAGAAAGGCTGGGCGTCGCCCCGGGAGCCAATAACCATTATGACAATATTGAGCTTCGGCTTTTTTGCCTTCTGCGATGTTGCTGTGCTGGCCGAAGAAAGCCGTGTCGGTGTGGGTCGGTGCCCGGACTTCCCTTCGCCTTCTTTGCCTACCACCGCCTTCTTGACGGCGGTACCGAGCGCTTTCGCCAGATATCCCGTATTACTCGTGTCGTTCACTGTAATGTTAAGACGACCATCCTTCTTAGAGACCTTGCCTTTTGTCTGGTAGTTCTTGTTTTGGACCTGAAACCGTCCCAACCTCTCCTCCTTCCCCAACTTCCTACGCCGCGCCCTGTCCCTCTTCTTCGCCTTTCCAGCTTTGACCTCACCGTTCTCTTCCTCTCCAGAAGACGCAGAGCTAGGCGCATCATCATAGTCGTAAGATTGATCCGCTGGTCTGCTGTTGAGAATGGAAACGATCGTTCCTGCGCGCTGAACACGGTGAGGAAGATGCTCAGTTTGACGGGGTGCATCGGTGAGGAACTTCTTTTCTAAATACGGCCGCCCGGACCCAGAGGGACTTGCAAGGTCAGGGGGCGGTTGAGCGAACGGTTCCGAACGTGTTTTCGGTCGACTTTCTGCAAGATCCGGGGCTGTAGTGGTGGCAGATGGCTTGTCTGCTTTTGCGCTCGCCCGTGCGGTAGCTGGAGACTCCACATCAGGTGGGACTAGGTTCGGATAGACCAGGTGGCCCTCCCTATCGCGGAGTACAATTCCGCGCTGCCCATCTCGGTCTACAGTTTCCGCAAGAACTTTGTCATATTCGTCGCTCTCTATCGGAGCCGTAGGTGGCTTGTCGAGCTCGACAGGAGGCATTGCGCCTCTGGGTAAGGTTGATGGCTTGCGTACGCAGTCGTTAAGTCAAGGTTCGTATAATGAATGAGGTGCTCTGGGATATGTTGGTGGGGACGGGGTCAGGATATCAGAGACGAATGGAGGTATACGGCTATCTCGTGATGACGTAGATATTCCAAAATATTCTATGTCGGGCGGAAATAGGTGTTGGGCCGTGGTATCATTCAACGATTCACTACGACAGGGTCGCTCGCTTTTGCTCAATAAAAAGGTCTCCGTAACTGAGCGATTATACCTAGGAATAAGTGGGCATTGGCGATGGAATTCAGCAAAGTGATTGTGGTTGGGGGATTGCATGGTGGCCACATTCACCCGGGCTACCCGGACTCGAAAGGGGTTCGTAAGAAAAACAAACGTTCATGATACGTGGGCAGCTTGTTAGGTACAATGATGATGACATCACTTTAAACTTTGGAAGAATGTTTAGCTCCAGGGGCGGATTGTGGCAGCTGCAGGGGTGGTGTGCCTTCGCATTTTGTGGCTTGCATGAACTCTTCAATGTTATCGCTATATCCGGTACAAGATACATTTTTCGACGAATAGGATGCATGGGGTTGTACGTCGGGTGGCGGAGCCTGGGAGCCCCATAATATTACTTGCGTCTTGGTCTTTCCTTACTGGCTACCGGGGGCTGACCTCACTCTCCGGAGATAATGCCCCGCCACATACGTGTATATCAATAGTCGAAGCACACTCAGGAATCTGTACACCTGGATTCTGGAAGATGTCATGTAATTCTATCCTGAAGAAGGAGGTCTTCGTTAGCCTGCTGCTGTGCTAGGTCCGCTAAAGGAGCCCGTCCGATGCGGATAGGGATAGGAAGAGTTTTGTTTCAGCTCGTCATTGCGATCATTAGTTAATCGGTTTCACTTTGTATAGGTTATGCCGTAATTGCAATTTCCTTCTCCTTTGTCGAGCCCTATGAGGACGCTAATATTGGGCCTATGAGCGTGGGCCAGGGTTCGTATAATCCAGTGAGGATGCTTCTTAAGATGGCCGCCCGGTTATTCAGCTTTCTTCGCCTGTCCGGCTCTCTCCGCCTCTTCCATGGATCACTTGCCAGCCTTCGTGAGCCCTTCCTTCGTGCCGACTTTTGGCCTGTATCTGAGGACCCTCCTCGCGTTCTCCCCGTTCAGGGCCCGCGTTGTGGTGATCGGCGGGACCGCCCCCATGATCAGCATAGGTTGTTCCCGGCCCCACGTACGGACCCGGGTGGTCCGCTCCTCGGTGACGGTCATTAACAGCGCGGCCCTCTAGGAATGATCCTGATCTGCTCTTTCCTGATGAGGATCCCGACCGCTGCGCGGCGACGGCCCGCTGGGACTCCCAGAACTCGACCGGCTCGTCGTTCGGAGGTTGAAGCACTGCCCGTCTGTGCGCATGTCCGGGTGTGGCGGAGGGGGTTTCATGTATTGCCCGTCGTGTCGGTGTCTCGCTTGCCGAACGCGGTCGCGGAGCGCATTGAGACTGCTAACACGGAGAATCCGCCATCCTCGTGGTTGGCAGCGAGGCTCGGCTTGTCAGGGTTCCGATGTTATAATGAAGCCTACCTACTGAGAGGACTGACCCACAGTCGATGAAAGTTGTGAAGCAATGCGGCCCGTTGTGGGGCCGAAATACGGACCCACACGGACCGGGATTCCTCATAATGCGGATATGGTAAAGTACCATCATCATATTACCTAGGGCCTTGGACGTCTCTTGGACACCCTGGCTGACCGGCGGTACTTAGATAAGTGGGGTGTATCGCTTTTCTATCTTTGTCAGAACTCTGAAGGACATTGTCGGGGAAGCACATTCATTACTCGACGATTCTGCCGTCGTCTCTTTGTTCTTACTTCCGGAACCGGCACTATGCGCCATGTGATATACTAACAAACACGGAAGCTATCTGTCTTCCCATACAAATCTAGCGCTCTGACCGTGTACCGATGTGGTGTGCATCTCGGTGTGACCACTCTACTACTCCGCAGTTGAAACCCGTACACGAGGGTCCGACTGCTCCAGAGCGTTCCACGGCCCGGGTGACTGACTGACCTCTTCAAGAATGACTCTCGAGGTTTCAGACCCGAAGGATTCTTCAGCCCAGGCGCATCCGGGTCAGCATGGCGGTTTCGCGAACTAAATTTCCGTGGAGAGTTGAAAAGGAAGATTCCGTAGTGGCCAAGTGCGCTCTCAGGGAGAGCGATATCGTAGCGAACTGGAGGGAAATAGAGGTTACAGCGATAGGTTAGTAGTCAGCCAGTTCATACATACCGCCTTCTTTACGTATGTATATATGTATGTATATGTCGTAATTAGAACAGATCGTTAGATGTTTATTCAACTCAGCGGCTCAGCGGATACCTCCACGCCGCTGCGCAGCCCATCGTGGCTAATTGGAAGATCCTAGTTCCCTAAGACATCCCGGCCGACTCTTTGCCGCAGCGCCGGATATTCCTGATTGCGGAGTACAACCCGGATGTGACACCAGACGACTTCCTGGCGCGGGTCAGAACTCGTTTGGACTTCGTGCCGATAAGTAACCGGTCCCTGTGGCTCACTTTCCAATGTCGTACGTCTGACTGAACTTGCGGGAAAGCCCCCGACTTCCTTACTCAGGATATTAATTAGAACCCGTGGAAAAAATGACAGATTGGGTGAACTTAGTGGTGGGGATGGTTTTGAGGATGGCTACGCCGCCTATTATCAGCACCATGGAAGAGTGTCGTTGACCGGAGGGCTGGAAAGGGTAGCTAGCAGCTCCGTTCCAACGGTATCTGGGAGGAGGCGCAGCATATCGTGCCCTACACGAAACTGCGTTAGAACAGGTGCCGCACTGGACTCCATGGTTACAGAGCCCAGATACACCTTTGCGGTTTCGGAAGCCACAAGAATCGTAGAAACTTTATAAATGCACCAGGCTACCCCGGAGAAAACTACTGAAAGCCCGTAGTGTTATTTGGCAACTTCGACATGGCGAGCATGTCCGGGCTCCTATCCTGAAGCTGGTCGATTCCGGGGAAGCCATCGACGAAAAGGAATTCCAGTCCAGGTTACAGTAATGAGGCCATCCTCACCCGCTGGTCAATAAGATGGTTATGCTGCTAGTCTGGGCCAGGCGACTGGGGTCTTCCGGTTACGCAGGAGAACATATTCGACATCGGCCAGGTAAGCTGCTGAGCCGCTGAGACCTTAAGACGAGCTGTATGAGCCCAACTCGCGGGTCCGTTCCCGCAGGCAAACCCCGGGTCATGCAGGAGTACTCTACAGCCACATAAACACGCGGACACGCGGAACCATTCTTCGCCCTACCTTACGCCATGAACCACGACAGAGACCTCGTCGCCCTCGCATCCCCGGTGCGCATCCAGCGTCCCGCGCTGGCGGAACTGTTCGCCACAGTCCGGAAACGCCGTGCGTTGCAAGACTGGACCCCCCGCACCGCAGGCCGACCGGAAGTCGGATGACAGGGTCGACATGTATGCGAGGGAGACGATGCTGTCCGCCGAGTATCTGGAGAAGAACAACAGCGGCCGAGCAGGGACTGATGGGGTTCCGTCACCGCCGCCGGCGTCGGAGGAGGGAGCAGCGGTCTTCTCTCCAAAGGATGGATGTATCGTCGCTTAGTAATATACCCTATATCCCTCTGGGTGCGATAGAGCTTGGGATATTACTCTACTTCTGAACCCGACCGTCGTCGGGAAATAATACGGCCGATATACTTTTGGCATCCTACTACCACCTTCTTTAGCATACTACGTTCTTCGGTCCGACGGCGTGATTAGGCTATAAGAGTATGTCTACTTTCGTATTTAACTTGAAATACATTTCCATGTCGGGCACACTAGGAGCAATATTGAACTTTCGGCACGCAGGGGTCTGCTGACTCATCGTGGCCGTACAGTGGCCCTACCGTCCGCTTTCTGTTCTGTCCCCTCCGACCGCCTGGTTTTTTTTTTTTAACCGCTCGTGCTCCGTTTCGCTTTCGGCGTTTTAACCCCTCTAAAGACCGTATTGAAGGAAACGGAACCGTCAAGCACCCGGAACACCCTACTGTCTCTATCGGAGAGACTCATGCTTGCCTGGGGAACAATTCGCTCCGTCGTCATACCTACACCGGAGACCATGCCCACGGCCTCCTCGATCACAGGGTCCGCATATGGCAGTGAAGAGGCGCCTTGGATGATGCAGGCCCTGCTGGGTCGGCCTGGTCGAACTCCTAGCCAAGCTTCGAGTAAGCATTAGGCATCTTGGTTGGGGAGTACACCCCATTTTATAGAACAGTTGAGACTAAGTCGCCACCGGCCAAGCTTTTAAAGATCAGGCAGTTGATAAACTAATCGTTATTCAGGAAGCCGTTGGTATCCTTTAACCTAAGGATCCTGTTGATGAAGTGCTCAACAGAGTACCTATCCTTACTTTGGGTTTTGAGCCTCGTTGTATATTCGCCTACGATCTGGCAAGCCCCCAGCCCACAGCCACCAACGGCTCTGACCCATCCGGTACACTGGGTTCTTGTCAACGAGCTAAGGCGGCATATCGTTACGTGACTTAAAAAGGCTCATAAACCAGGGCAATCTTATTGAGAATAACTTAATATAACTGAGTAAAGTACTTAAACACCTTACTTGTGCTATGAACGATCTCTTAATGTCAAGAGTAGCAACGAGATAATACATGTACTTAAAGCTCTCTCTGAGAAAATACCCTTACTAGAGGCTCATTACGTAATAACACAGTTGCTTCTATTCCCTTACAGGTGCTTTCTGCCACTTGACCCGTTCCTCTTGCGGCCTTATTAGCTACTTTACGCTTTCAGCTCGCTGGCGAAAATATCGCCAGCCTTTTCGCCAATGGTGAAGGCCATGTTGGCCGTATTTGCCGCCAGATTGACAGGTACGACGCTCAGGTCGGCAATCTTGAGAGAGTCGACGCCATAAACGCTTAGGTTCTCGTCCACGACGCCCCCATTATCGGGCGACCCCATCTTGCACGTCCCGCTGCCGTGCCAGTTCTGCGCGAGGGACGCACGAACCCACTGTTCGAGCACCACATCATCCGCCTCAGAGTACACAATGTCCTTGACGTCTGGTGGCAGCGGCCCATCTATCTTCTTGCACGCGGCGTCCGAGCCAGCGGCGAAAGGAGGGTGTAAGGGCTCGTATTCGCCACGGAACACGTCCAGGCGCCGGACGATCTCACGCTGCTTCTTGTACAGCCACATGGCCATGGCGAGGTCGAATCCGTCGGGCTCAGCTAGGATGCCCGTTATCAAGTCAACCCCGTCATTGATGTCCGGCCCCTTCACGTGGACGTGGCCGTGAGCATAAGGATAGAGGAGGAAATTGCCGGTGCTCAAGAATCGCACTTCCTTGAGAGACTCGGGTATATTGGCAATGAAGCTGACACTTGTTAGATTGGGACATGATGCGCGCCAAGTTTACTAACCCGTTGGCGGTTGAAATGGTGGCAACCGGCTTGTTCGTGATTTTTTTAAAGTCGCGCTCCCAGAGCTCTAACGCTTCTGCTCCCAAGATGGCGTCGACTTCTTCATCAGTTGGGCGCACTTTGGAGGTGATTTCGGCAGAGTTCCAACCAAGAATCGGCGCGTCTTGCTCCAATAGCTGCTGGAACGTAACCTCGCCGTTGAGAAGGCTGTCGTACGTCTCGTTGGGGAGCAAGCTAGTGTAGTACGAGAGCAACATGGTATTATGGTCCCGGAAATTTTCGCCGATCCCCGGCGAGTCTGCGACAACTTTGATACCAGCGCGGGTAAGCACTTCCTTGCCGCCCACACCTGAGCGCTCAAGCAATAGCGGGGTGCCTAGGGTGCCGGCGGACACGACCACCATTTTGTTGCCCTTGATCTTGTGGACTTGGCTGCAGTTCTGAAAGGCAGGGTTGGCGCGTATCTCGACACCCACGGCTTTGTTGTTCTCAGTAATCACCCGCAACACCTCGTGCTCGACAACCACGTGAAGATTGGGGTGTTTGCCGTCCCGGAGCCTTGGGTGTAAGTAGGCGTGAGCAGCATCCTGCCGAATCCCGTCCGGACTAATGAAGCGTAGATTCCGCTGTACCGCTTGGCTAGAATCTAAGTCTTGAAGGTCGACGGATTCGGGAAATCCGACTGTAGCTGCGGCCTTAATAAACTGGTTCTGAAGCTGCGTTGGACCGTAAGAGCCATTCGAAATCTGAAGAGGCCCGTCGCTGCCATGAGTTTCGGAAGAGCCGGGGCCATAGTACGTTTCGAGCTGTGGAACCAGGTCAGCTGATATAAAAGAAATGCAATGACGTCCGCGGTACCTTCTTCATGTACGGCAGCAACTCATCGGCCGACCATCCTGGCATCTCCCAGGCGTCCATGTCCTCTCGCTGAGCTCTTGTGTAGGTCAGCATGTTGATGGACGATCCACCGCCAAGGACACTCCCGACCGGGACGACCATGGCCCTATTGGCAGTGCTGGATTCATTCTGCCCCTGGTAGTACATCATCCTCGGGTTGGGCTCACCCAGGTCGAGGATGTTCTGCATGAAGAAGAGCGGATTGATGACCGCAGGGTCGTTCCAATTGTCCTGGCCCCTTTCAACAACCAATATGGAGAGGTTCGGGTCCGCGTCGCTAAGTCGCGCGGCGACGACACAGCCGGCCGTTCCACCTGGAGAGCGTTTGAGCTTCTGAGTCGCACGGCGAACAGGCGGACGGGTCACTTACCTCCGGCAATGATGACGTCCACCTCGTCGAGGCTGTCGGGGATCTGCTTGTAGACGCCGCCCATTATTGATGAGGCCGTGGCGATGGCGATGTTGGCGGATATTGCTGCCAGCAGAGGAAAGACCTTCAAGACAGAAGGCAAAGCTGAGCGGGGCATGACGGAAACCAGTATGAGCTGCCTCAGAATGCCAAGCATATACCTACACGGCTTTTCTTGGCCGTTTGGGTCAATGAAGCCGTAACAGGATGATGTTGCGAGACATAAAGTTGATAGTTCAGTGATATTGATTGGTTGGAGTCATGCATACGGAGACGGAGTACTTTTACGTGTGTAATATCGGATACGAGTGTTGACGCATCCCATGGGACTCTGTTGGGCGGTTGTATTACTTGGCATATGCAGTTGGCGACTGACTGATCCCTTGTATAATGCGGAGTTGAAGACGAGTCACAACAGGGCAGATCTCTCACGCACGCCATAGAGTCCGGATCACCCAAAGTTGCCTTGAAGGTAGGTTCCAGATTTGCATTTACATCGTCTTATTAGTTTTCCTTTTTTCCTTTACCATGCTTGTCTCTCTTGGAGCGCTAACTTCTCTTATTGCTTAAGCGCAGCGTCAACATCCACCTTTTTATCGACCATTTTGCGGCCATTCGAGGTCTGTCCCATGTCGGACAAACCGACCACCGCCCCGCCGTCGGGCGACATCCAGGCGACTGGTGATATGACTGGCCCTTAAGAGCCTACGTCATCGCCGTTACTGTGTTGCCCATCCTCATTATCGGCATGCGTTTCGTGGGCCGAATGCTGATCAAGGGAGAACACCGATTTTGGTGGGACGACTGGGCAGCGTTAGCCTCCGTAGTAAGTCTACCAGCGGGTCCGTCCGCTGTTTGACTCGCACGGTTTAACCAATGTCTGCCCTAGCCAACGATATTCTTTCTCAACGGCATTTGCCTGGCCATGATGGAATACGGCCTTGGCCGCCACATCACGACAATCCCGCCAGAAGAGATGGACACCTTCCTTAAAATCTTCTTCATGTCGTATTTTGCCTACGACCTTGCCCTCTCTGCTACCAAGCTTGCCGCGGCCATGGCCCACGTCGGGTCCAAGGAGAGCCTCTGTCAACTCCTTTGGATACGGTGGCTCAAACTCCCACATTGTCCTTGACGATGCGTACAACTACTTGCGGCTCAAGGGGCTTAAAGGAAGGCACTGTACTGTGATTCAACCCCACGCAGAGACGAGTATTGTATCAGGGCCAACCCCTAATCTGAGCCCCCGGGAGGCAGCAGAGGGGGCCAGGTCTCACGGTGCAGCCGGGGAGACGCCGCCGCCAAAGCTGCTCGTTCTATCTTCTGCAGACGGGGCCGGCATTGACAGAATTGCCAAGGCTCTGCAGGATTCGTACAGGTCATCGAGCCCCGTGCAGATATGTGCCAACGGTCTCCTAGACGACCTCGTCTACACCCTGGACAGCCAACGTAGTCGACTGGCGTGGAAATCTTTTGCATTAATTCAGTCACCTGCAGGCCTCAATTCTTTGCCATCGGAAATGACAACCCCGACTCGTGCGACTGCCGAGGTCCCTCGCTTAGGCTTCGTGTTCACTGGCCAGGGGGCTCAATGGCCCACCATGGGCTGCGAGCTACTCTGCTACTCGTCCTTTCAGGGTTGAGCTGGGCGATGCCGGCGAATTTCTCGCCGCCCTAGGATGCCCTTGGTCGCCGCTTGGTGAATAGTCATGGCCAGGTTGACTAGTGACTGGACTGACATGATCAGACGAGCTATCAAGGCCGGAGGTCTCATCCAACATTGATAAAACAGAGTACAGCCAAACGCTATGTACAGTTCTTCAAGTGGCCATTGTGAAATTGCTACGTAGGTTCGACATTTGACCATCTGCTGTGGTTGGGCACTCGTCGGGAGAAATTGCAGCGGCGTGAGTACCCGCAAATATCAGATGATAACCCCTACTCGTTCGAATCTAATACCATCGCCGACAGGTATGCTGCTGGCCATCTAAGTCAAGAGCCGGCTTGCAAAGTTGCCTACTTTCGGGGAATCTGCTCTGCGGAGCTGGCTGAGCCCGAGGCTTTCAACTGGCCTCCCAGCGCTCGCGGATGCATGATGTCCGTTGGCCTGTCGGAATCGGAAGCCAGCAGCAAGATCACTCGGCTCAACGACAATGCCAAATCTTATGGGATAACAATGGCCTGCATAAACAGCCCACGCAACGTTACAGTTTCTGGGGAAGAAAGCCTCATTGATGCGCTGAAGGCACAGTTGGACGACGAAAAGGTGTTTGCGCGCAAACTGCGTGTGCTCCTGGCATATCATTCGGAGCAGATGCAGGCCATTTTAGAGAAGTACGCCTCTTTAATGGGGTTTTATCGAAACCAGATGAGTTTACCATGGACAGGCTGGGCAATCAGAATCTCGTCCCCATGCTGTCCAGTGTTACTGGAAAGGCAGTGCCAGGCGACTCCCTCGTTGATCCGGCTTACTGGGTACGCAACATGGTGTCGCCGGTACGCTTCTCCCACGCCGTCACCGCCATGTGTGCTACTTCTCCCGCGCAAATCGCGAACAAAATAGACATGAGCCATCTTCTCCTCCCCGTGGTGGACCACCTATTGGAGATTGGACCGCATGTAGCGCTCCATGGGCCTCGGCGCGATATCCTCGAGGCTGGTCCGAAACGGACGAGCCGGCCGGCGATCACATAAGATGGAACCCCCCCTCACGCTCCACCCCCCTAACGCGCCACCCCATATCCGCGACGCGTTCTGATCCACTTACTGATTTCTTTCTTTATAAAAGACCTTTTAATAACGCTTTAAAAAATTGAAAAAATTATTTTTTTTTTCATTAAAATTTACGCTTTCGAACGATATGCAACTTTTAACTTAATTCCGTACGGCGTAAGCTATAAATAAAGTAAAACGTAAAAGGTTTTTACGTTCCGCGTTTAAAGGTTACCAGGTCGACAGGTAATATATTATACGCCGTATCGAAAATATTCCTATTCGGGAAAAAATTAATAAAGTTTAATAAAAGCTATTACGAATTTAAGAAAAACGTTTAACGTATTAAGTTATTATACAAAATTATTTAAGTTATATGTTACCGTATTTCCGATTTCGTTTATACGTTTAACGGCTTTTAATTAATAACGGTAATCCTTAATACTTAAAAAAAGGATAAATAATTCGTTTTTTATAGCGCAACTTTAATATTAAAACCTTTAAAAGTAAAATTATTAATTATAAACGTTTAAATAAAGTTTTACCGATTTCCGTTAACGTATTATTTAACCGTTTCGAATTACCGGTTATTAAAGCCATTAAATAATGCAATAAATATAACGCCGACGAAATCGGAATAATAAAAGGCATAAAAAAAAACGTTTTCGTTTTCGGTAAAACCTTTAAAAAGTTCGTATTTTTAAAAAACGCCTTTAAACGGCAATAAATCATTATAATCGCTTACGTTAACGCTAACGGGTAAACCTTTTTACTATTTATTATCTTTAACGGCGGCAACGTACAATAATAATGGTTTCCTAATTCCGATAATAAAGCATACGAAAGCTGGTACTTTATTACCTTTAAAAACGGTTGGATTAATACCGAAATTGGCTTAAAGTGGTTACGTAAGGTTTTTATCCCTTATACCAAGCCGGCGAACCCTAAGAAATAGAAGCTTTTGGTTATCGACGGCCACAACAGCTACATTACCGAAACCTTTATATAAATATACCTTTAAAACAAAATCTATATCGTCTTTTTACCTATTTACGTTTCGTACGTTTTTTAGCTTTTTAATATAGGTATCTTTATTACCTTAAAACGGAAATTTCGTTACTGGTTCCGGAAACGTTATTTCGAACGGACGTTTAAAGTTATAAATAAAACGGACTTCTTTTAGGCGTTTTCGTACGCGTAGCAAAAAATTATAATAATTTCGTAATATATTATAAAAAGTTAAAAAGCTATAAATTTGCGCCTTTTTAATAAAACAAAAGCGTTAAATAATAAATACGTTAAAAATAAGGCTTAACGGGTAAAAATACCTAAATTCGGATCGAATTTTACCCTTTAACGCCTTGATTTTTATCGGCAAATAGCCGGTTTAAATATTAAAACGCTTAAATTATTTAGGAATATATATATTATCGAAAAATCCCTGGTAAAAATTAATCCAGTTTTCGGAAACCTTACCGTACGGCTTTTATTCCGCAAAATCGGTAAGGCCTTTAATAAAAATAATAACAAATTAAACGTTACCGAAGTTCAAAATAATTAATTAATTGCAATTATCGATAAAACGAAATCCAAAAAGCTTAAGAAAATATAACCCGAATTAAACGAAAAGTTCGTAACGATAATTTCGGTTAAAAAGGTAAAAATAAAGTTAAAAGCCGTTTTAAAAAAACGTTTTATTAAAATTCGGCGAAATTAGCAACAAAATAAACTTTTCGAAGATAAAAAAAAGGATAATAATAATCCGGATTATATTATTATACGTGGCGTTTAGTATAAAGTTAATTAAATAAGTGGTTGTTAAAATATTCTTATTTGCGTTAAAGGGTTATGTTGTTGATGGCTTTAAAAATGGGTGGCGCGTTGGGGGGGTGGAGCGTGAGGGGGGGTTCCATCTTATAGCTCCCTCCGCGACCTTAGATCCGAAGATCGCGCGGTGGCGCTCTGGGTCGACGCCCTCTGCATCGGCCAGGCCAACATCGTAGAGAAGACGCACCAAGTGCGCCTAATGACCCAGATTTACAGCGGCGCCGCAGGCGTACACTCCCGGCTAGGCAATGCCACGGCCGCTTCCACAGTCGACGTAGAAATCCTCTCCTATCTCCTCGGCGACGGCCCGGGCAACATCATCGACAGGACGTACTTCCAGCGGATATGGATTATGCGGAAAGCCGCGCTGGGGCGGCGCGTGACACTACAGGTCGGGCACCTTAGCATGACGTGGGAATCCGCAGACACGCGGCTGTTCCTGGCGCGCATCGAGCTCCTCGAGATCTCGCCGCTGTGGTCCGCGCCCCAGTCCCCGGGCGTCGACTTCAGGCCGCTGTAGAAGCTGCTGGGGCAGAGCTCGGCGGCGGAGGCCGAGAGGATCGGACATGTTGCGCCGACGCTGCTGGATGTTGTGCACACGATGCGCCACATGCGCTCGACGGACCCGCAGAACAAGATATTCGGGCTGATGGGGCTCGTGGCGCCGGCCGATGTGGTGGGGTTCGTGCCGGATTACACGCTGGGCTGGGAGAAAATGTATAGGCGATTTTAGGAGCATACATATGCCACTGCGCTGAGGGCCCCGGGCCAGACGCTGGAGATATATGCTAAGAAATACTCAGCTTGACCCTGATGGAGGATAAGCTGCGGATATTTTATTGAATGTCTGCCAGGAAACGGGCCATGAGTGTTATTCGGCATGGAATGAGGCGAGAGAAGATGATATTGTGGAATGTTATTATTGAGAGCCAATACCCCAGTCGTCAGTCATTAATGTATCAATGATACTTGGCCATCTAAAGTTATTCTGGCTTGCTAGTTACACCATGTTGTTAAAGTTATAAAGCCAGTGTTATGGGTTATAGTCAATATTGGTTTCAATTAACTACCTTGCCAACAAGTATCTTAAATTTGCAGAAGTGAAAGTAAATCTTAAGATTTCATGAATACTTACATACTTTCCCAACGCCTTCTAAGTGCTTCCATCCCTTTGCACGAGTCTGTCATAATTGTCATTAAGTGTCCATAGCCATCCTTAGGGTTCTACAAAGCCGAGGGCATAGTCGAGAGCCTATGTACGGGCCATAGCCTGTGACACATAGAGATGTTGGAAAGGACGTCTGTCAGGAGCTAACGAATGTATTCGGAATCGATTTGCTTTTGTGTATTCCCTTTAGGGATTCACGAGATGCTGCCTCTTTTCTATACGTTGATCAACTGGGGGATCTTCACACGATAGCTGCCATACAGGGAAATAAGCGATGCCACATATCACAGGTCAAATGGAAGCCAGAGAAAGAAGCCAAAATAAGCCACGAAGGAAGCTATTCTAAGATATTCCCCTTGACGCAAGCAGGCACAAAGATCCAGCCAAGGGCTGAGGTGAATGTAGCTCGTGACTTTCTGTCTTGCACGTGCCCTCTCTTTATTAGCCTCGTTGTCTGCTCTGCACAAGGTCCAGGAATAGAGTATTGGAGGATTGCAGAGGATCCAGCTGCTTGGGGTTTGCCTTAGCACCTGCGTGCGACGATCTCCCAACACAAACTTCTTGTTATACAAGCACTGCGCTAGCGCCTTTACACATGAATTGGAAAAGGGCTTAGTTGATGACTTAAGTTAGTATGCGTTGCGTTAAGAAGGATCGTGCCAGCTTTCATCGTGCTTAATTGCTCGAATCAGAGTCTGTAGATAAGCGCCTGCCCGATGGAAATAATGGTCTGGATAAAATTACAGGAGCTAGGTAAAATCTATAATCTGCAGAAGTCTATTGTTCCTACCTAAAATATAAGCATAACGAACCGCAGCTGGATCTAGAGTAAAGATGAAGGGTCGTTAGCGCTTGCCAACGAGCCATGGCCATTACGTAGGGTTTCGTGATGTGGCAATCACGATATGCCATCTCCTGAGTTTCATAGAAAATGGTTGAGGCCACCAGGCCAGGATACTTACAGTGAGCTAGGCGTCTTATTTTTGTTAATTATAAGGCCGCTGAGGGCAGGCTGATGATTACATCTCAAATTTTCATCTAATGTCAGGATCCGGGATCGACAAGGAAGGAATCTGGTATAATCAGACGGGTACCTGTTCAGGTCTTGTGGATTTGGAGTATGATGTTAGACTGTGAAGTAATTTTAAATTGGGGTGAATGTGATTCCATTGATTTTCTTGTGAAGTGTATCTTTGCTGAAAAATTTATCTGAAGATTTGTATGACACATAATAACTGGCAGCGACAATAACGCTAAGTTAAAACAGCAATATAACTCGGTATAGGTTCTATTCAGGTTATAGTATGCTACTTAACGTCCATTTTGTAAGAGCACATACCAAAAATGCAGCAACCGTGTAGGAATATATAACTATATTACAGTTGAACTACTAACGCAGTTAGAGCGCCCGATCTTTAGTCATAATCCAAGAAATCGCTTATTGTGTGTCATTCTCGTAGCCGGAACATATGAATATATATTACCAAGCTTTTGAAAAAGCAAGAAACCCTGTACCCCCTGTTACCCCAAACACGTACTCGGCCGCTTCAGAGACTTATGATGGTAGCCCTTTTAACCTCTTCCCAGGGGTCCCAGATGAGTATGAACAGCTGTGGACTACGGCTGAAAGTCAACCTACAAGTAGACCAAAGAGTCAACATTAGAGGCTTCCATATGGAAAATCAAGCAGCCCACGGCATATAAAGGAGCGCCCAGGATAAAACACCCCGCAATCTATATACGTAATTACAGGTAAAATATGCTATTAAGTAAATATCTAAATAATTCTGAACCGCAGAATCTCGAACGAAGGTTTTCTTCTCATCGTCTCCTACTATGTCCACCAGTACCAACGGAAAACAGACCGCTCAGCCTCTCTCCCTTTTGCTACTTCTATACTAGACTCTCTCCCCACTCCTCTCCTACACCTCCGATAAGAAAAGCCTAGAACGGTGGATTCGGCAGCGGCCGCGGCCCCACGATCTGCCTGCGCCCGGCCCCGATGCCCTGGGCGCCCTTGTTCTGGGAATCGCCGCCCGTGTACCCGGCCCACTGGCCGACGTCCCAGCGGCCGCCGATGCCGCCGCCGATCCCCTCGACGCCATCACCGCTCCTGACGGCCGCCGCCGTCTCCTTCTGCGCCTCCTCCCACTCGCGCTGGCGCCGGCGCTCGTTCTCCATCTCGCGCTCGAGGAGCGACTTGGACGCCCAGCCGCCGGCCCTGGTGGCCGCCTGCGACTGCGCGCGGCGTCGGTCCTCGGCGTCCTGTTCCGCGGTGGCGCCTAGCTCGCGGGCGTAGGTGGGCTCTGGGCTTGGTTGTTGGACGGGCGCGTGGCGGTTCGTAGCCAGGAAACGGTCTGTGCGGTTTGTTGGTGGTGAGGTCCGGACTGTTGGTACTGTTAATGAGGATGCCGAGGGGGTGGGAAGTGGACGGGAGGGGAGACTGGGTGGGGAGGCCGTCGTCCTTGGGCCGAAGCTGCTGGAACCGTTGGACTGCCCTGGAACGGGGAGGGGTCTAGCCTCGCCTGTTCGCTGGGGCCGGAGGGGTGATGGGCTAACCGGTACTCCTTTGGGGACGGGAAGCGGGCGTGGGGGTAGGGCAGGATTGCTCCGTTGAGGTGACTCGACCTTGTAGTTATCCCAATTGGTCTGCAGGACCTCCCTGTCGTTCCGGGACCAGGAATCATGGCGACTCGGCGGTCGCTCCGGCCGATCCTTATTCGGCCTGCTGCGCGACCGGTGCCGGCCTTTGGACGGGGATCGCCTCTGCCGTTCCTCTTCGTATTCTCGCTCTCGCTGACGGGCCAACTCCAGTTCCTTCTCTAGTTGTTTTATCCGCTCCCTGTAGTCGCCGGAGCTCCTCGGATTCGCGAGACGTTGTTCGGGGCTAGCGGATTGCAATCTGGCCTCGCTCTGGCTTTTCGCCCGCCGCCTCTCTTCCGCTAGTCGTTCCTCGGCCTCTTCCTCCTCCCTCCGCCGCTTCTCCTCGGTGAGCTTCCATTGCCGCTCTTCCTCTGCCCAGCGGCGTTTCTCCTCCTCTGCCCTGCGCTTTTCTTCGGCCCTCAGTCTCGCGGTCTCGTCGCTCCATTTCCGCTCCTCTTCCAGTCGGGCTCTTTCCTCTTCTCCCTGTGATTCTGCCTTGCGCCTGCGTTCCGCTTCTTCTATCTGTTGTTTCTGGCGCTCGGCCTCGGCCTCCTGCTCCTTTTTCTTGCGCTCTTTCTCGCGAGCACTAGGCACAGCGGGACCGGGGCTAGTTATCTGCCGTCGGCCGCCATAGACAACACCCAGGTTCCCCTGGCTGGCTCCACCCATGTATCCGTACTGAGCGATGTTCCAGGCCGGGCTCGTAACACCTTCGTGGCGTTTCTGGCTCCAGGTAGACACGGTGGGTGAAGACCCTCCCCTGTCACTAGTAGGGCTTCTCGCGGCGGGGCTCAACCGTCCAGAACCAGAGTCCCCTGTTTTTGTGGCGATGAGACCTGGACGTGAGCCTTGCGACGCGTTGCTAGCATTGGATATACCTCGGCTCCTAGTCGATGCAGGTCCGGCATCTTGTGGGCCGGTAACGTTGATGCGTGAAACAGGTCCAATTACGGAAGGGAAAGCGGAGGGGTTCGCTGCATTTGCGGCTCGCGAGAAGGCGCCGAGACACTGGAGGACCTGGGCGGGATCCTTCTTCTCGAACAAATCGACGGTGAGGAAAACATCGTGGTCTGGCAAGTTTAGCGGCGGTGATTGGCAAGCGCGAAGGAAATGCGAGATATTCTCCATCTGGACGAAGGGCATGGAGGATTTCTTGAACTTGATTCCTGGTGGACCAGTGGCCAGGTTGGCGATTCTACGGCGGATGTTAGCAAAGCGTAATCTTATGCAGAGGTGTCGACCATACTTGCAAAGGGCAGTTCCATCTTTGAGTGAATCTAATAGATCATTCGAAGCTAGTTTCTCACTCAAGATACCCTCGATCCACGACCGGGCTTCGTCAGCAGCGGCGGGAGTATATTTCTCGAGGCGTAGCTTGCGCAAGTCCCTGTCTAACGACATGATGGGCAGTCACCCCAGACGTCGTAAGGTAACGGGGGTCCGGCCCAGTACGTGATTGTTCGGAGTATAGGGAATGCAGCGTGCTCAGTGCTCAATCAATGTCGGAGGAGTAAGTGGGATGAGATAGATCCAACTTGTCGACGACCGGACGACTTCGGTGAGAACTGGAAGGTATTGAGGATTTCACCAAATCTGGGTAGGATAATCAAGGAATTAGAATGCGATCTCTAAAGCCGTACGGAATTTATTCTAGAAGGCAGCGAGGATTCAGTCCGAAATGTTGCAATAATGATAGGGGGAAATGCGACAGGGAATCCCCACTATCTGTCATTTGTGCAGATGAGGTCTGACGTCGGGTTCATCCCAGGAAGCCCATGTGCGCCCCGTTCTTAATAAATGAGCGTTAATTAGCTGAACGAGTGGAAACCGAGTGGAAACCGAGTGGCTGGTTACTGCCCGATGGTGGCGCCTGGGTCGGTGAGGGGTGGCTGGTGGCTGGTGAGCGGTCCTCAGCCTCCGGGTTCTTGCACAAGCTGTTGAGCTGCATAACTAGCTGTACGTTCTAACCAAATCCTTCGTTAGTCGCATATTGCTGCCCCACACCAAAGAATCTCTGAAGAATCGGTCATTTCAGGGTCGGAAGTCTCTGGTAAGAATGACGTTTTGACTAACGGCAGCTGTCCACCAATTGCCGACCTCGCAATAGCAAGCAATAATAGTTAAAAAGCATCATGAACCTAGACGACACCGGCAACAGATAAACCCTCAAGGTAACCCGCGGCCTTTCCCTTTCCCTTCCCCTTCTCCCTTCGCACTCGAGCGCAATGTCGACGAAGCAGATAGGGCCCGTCCTCAAGGCCTGGTACAAGTGGAAATCCCTGAGGCTGCCATGGCGTAAGCGGTTCCTCGTCGGTAAGCATCTTCCTCTCCCTGCCTGACCTCGCTCCATCAAACGCCTCCCAAACTAACACTATCCCCCCCCGAAACAAACAGGCCTCGACCTCCGCGGCAACACGTACTGGGAATTCCGCCTCGCGCGCGGCGACCCGACGTCGCACCCGAGCACGGCGACTCCCTCGGCTTCCGCGCACCAATCACGCCAAAACCAAACCCAGGCCTACCCCTTCCGCCGCATCGTGCATTACCCGCGCTCGACGCACTACAGCGAGGTGACGGTGCCGCCGGCGTGGCACCAGTGGCTGCGGTACCAGCGCGCGTCGCCGCCGACGCTGGAGGAGCAGTTCGCCGACGCGGCGCGCCAGGAGCGCATCAAGGTGCTCGCGGCGCAGGCGGACGCGCGGTGGGCCGCCAAGCCGAGCTATCTCGACGCGCCCGGCACGCAACCGCAGGCTCGGGCAGAACAGATGCAGCAGAAGAGGAGAGAACAGCCGGGCCAGGAGATGGGACAGACGGTCCCGGCGCTCGACACGGGGAAGACGCAGCCGCACGAGCGCGCGGCGCGGGAGTGGGACTACGAGGCCGAGGACGGCGTCGAGGGCCACATCGAGAGCCCGGCCGATCAGCTCCGAGCCCAGAAGCTGGAGCAGAGGCAGGAAAAAAACGGGGATGAGACGCAGAAGAAGAGAGCAGAGGAGGATCCGTGGAAGAACGCCGATGCCAGGAGGGGCGGGCCCGGCGAGACGTGGCAGCCGCAGGCGTGGAATCCCTCGTCGGCTCCTAGGAGGCGGTGATGATGCGTATATCCTTAGCCTTAGGGAGAGGTGGTTGGGCGTGCGAAGAAAAATGGTATATAGATATACGGATGGATGGACGACCCAGGTGTCCACGAAAAGAATTCGTAGAGTGTATCATTACTGCAGTAATTGTACAGAAATGGGGCGTTGGGATCCCTCTACCAACCATGAACAACACACCAAACAAACCTTTTCCGGTTCTTCCTTCACCCGGATCCGCATTCCACTAAACGCCAATAGTATGCCTCCCTTCGAGCCCGTAATAACACATCCATCCACGCCTATCAATCAAGCCTCAAAAGACCCACCGTCCCCAATGAAAGGGTATAGCACTACTTACCCTTCTTCCGCGTGCTCTTGCTCTTCGTACAAGCCGGACGGAGCCAACGGCTCTCTGGTTCCGCGTCCAGATCTACGCACTCAAAGTGGAACCACCGTACTTCACTCTGTGGGTTTTCCTAAGCGATCATATCGCCCTGCGAGGGTCCCCGAGAGGTACAGTGCAGTCTCCTTCAGCGCCGTGCTAGTCGTCGTCATTGTCCTCGTCATCGTAGCCGCCGCTCTTGGCGGTCATGAACGTCTGATCGACGTCATCTGGGCTAGGGTGTCAGCGCCTGGTAGCGGCAGGGGCGCAAAGACGTGCGACCTACCTTCATCCCTATCATTCTCGCCGCCTTCCCCGTCAAACCCCTCTACCACGCTTGCGAGCATCCTCAGCCTCTCGCCCGACATCTCCAAGACCATCCGCGCCTCTTCATCATCCTCAGCATTGCCGCCGCCAACCCCACCTCTCCCGCGGCTCCTGCCCCCGGTCGTTTTCTTCTTCGCCTTCGTCTACCGCGCCTGGATACCCCTCTCAACCGCGTCCCTGAAGCCAGCCCCAAACTCCTCGCCACCGTCCCTCAGCACGATCTGCACCAGGTTCTCGACCAGCAGGGACACCTTGGCGTTGTCGTCGGCGGCGATGGTGTTCGCGGGGTAGGGGAGGAAGCAGCGCTCGATGATGGCGGGCGAGATGCCATCCGCGTCGTGGCGCGCCCGGTCGACCTTGGCGGGGCTCAGCGCCGTGCTCGGCATCAGCACATACAGGATGCCCTGGTACAGCGAGATCTGGGAGTCGACGCGGAGGGCCGAGGTGCTGCTGTTGACGAGGGCGGAGAAGATGGGCAGGGGGAGCGACCGCGCGGTGTTCTCGAAGCTCTCATAGAGGTCGGAAAGATCGAACGGGGGCGAGGGGAGGTGGAAGCAGAGGTAGGATATCTGTGCTGGCGCGTTAGTGGCACGCCAGTTATACACTCACGTCGTCAAATCGGCGAGTCTACTCACAAGAGAGAAGAGCCGTTGTCGCAAAGGGATAGACTCGACGAATGCGGGTTCTAGGGCTTGGAAATCCTCGCCCCGGATGTTTCCCGAATTGACCCTTCTTTTCTGCGGCGTAGGTGGCTCCGAGGCTTGAGACGAATACACAGAGTCGTCATCCAGCCAACACCCGAAATCGCCCTTCTCGATGTTAACCGTCACCCGCTTTCTCTTGCTCAGTACCTTCTTCGATATCCCCTTGTGCTCTTTGTGCCAGATCTCCTGGAAGGACGAGCTCGCGAGTTTGCTTCCGTCGGCGAAGATTGCCTTCATGATCCACTTGAGTCCGCCGCCGGTGTTTCTCCCAGATCGCTGGCCGATGTAGGTAGCGAGCAGCGATTTCTGCAGCAACAGGAAGTTCCCGTCACCCCTCTCGACATCCAGTCTATTCCGCTCCTGCAGATCGGCTTCCAACACGTCGAGAAGGAACTCGAGCCACTGTTTCCAGTGGCGCCAGCGGTTTGGGTACAGCACACTGCAGTTAAAAGCCCACCCTACCACGCGGAAGAAATCCTGACCACGCGCCCAGACGCCATCTTTCGCGTATTTTCCCGCCAGCGGGACATAGCCACGACTATCATCGTAATCGTCCGATTCCGAATCCGACGACTCGGACCTCGGTGTAGCGCCGCGTGAAAACCTCGAGCCGCTCGAGAAGCGGAAGGCGTCTTCGAACCTCGCGTTCAGGGGACCGACCAGAGATAGTAGGCTTCTGAGGTAGACTAGGGATTCAGTGGCCGCCTCGGGCCAGCCCGGCTCCCTCGGGCGGGTCGTGAAATCGGGGTGCACAAGAATCGTGCTCAGGACGCTCAGCTGGTTCGGCGGCGGGCAGTAGATGGAACCCTTGGAACGGTCTTGGCTGGGGGATAGCAGGCTGTTCAAAAGGTTCAGAGTAATTAGGGCTATAGCGATGTCAATACACTCTGGCGGTCATTTCAACAACGAGTGGGACTGACGTAGATTCTCCTCCAGATAGATCTGGCAGTGGTGCTTGAGCTCGGGCGGAAGCTGTCGCGCTTTGTGATAGGACGAGCTGGTCGCGGCCTCGCCGGGGGTACTAATATCGGTGATGGTGATATCTAAGGGGTCCGGCGGCGACGCAGTAGCCGTCACGAAAGAGTCCGGCGACGATAAAGGGGACGTCGACGGTATCGGATCTTCTAAGGATGGCAGCATCGTGGGCTACATTAACGCGTAAATGGGAATGATGGAACGCGACGGGGCGTTCCTCGAATTTCTTATCGCGGTTTAAGAGTATCGCGGGGATCGAGGTTTAGCGCGCGTTTCATGTGGAGCCGCCCTGGGGTTCAGAGCTTCGGTTCCTTCTTTAGACATGTGGGGGTTGCCGAAAGGCGCGGCAGTGCTATACCTAGCTTACGTAATACCATGTATGTACTTGTACTTGCATTCTTTTATTCTAACCTAAGGACTAACTTACGAGCGTTAGACTAGACGAGAGTCCACCCGTCGCCCTTCCCGCTTTCGCTTGATTGAGCTCAATCTTTGAATAAGTGGTATATGGATGCCACCTGACATTATTAGGGCCTCCTTGGAGTCATAACGGAAAGAATAAACTATTTTCAACAGCTCAGTAAATTTTTTGTCTCGTACTTGGCAGCAATTTCATTATGTATAATTATCTTTCAAAGCCGTGCGATGGCATGCCATAAGGGATATTCTTTCGAGATTTATCCTGCGTCAACAGGAATTGCTAAGCAGAAGTCATATCTATTATCAGAACAAGAACTGGACGCCCTGGACGAGTTACGCCGAGTCTTCCTTTAAAACCGGTCGAAAAACGTAATGAGTTGAATACGTATGCTATTCAGAAACAGCGGTCTTTATAAAGCGCTGACTAGATTATTAATGAGTTCTGTTAAGATATATGTATGGTGTGGCTGAAGGAACTAGTTGCTAGACTAGGAGTCCTTAGGGTAACGGTGGTGTAGGTTCTCAACCCCACTAATTACAATTACTCGTATCCATGCAGCCTACAGTACCTTCTCACTCCCACTTAGTCTAGAGCAACATACTACTGCAACTAATTGAGCCCGTTTCTTTCACAGGTTTGTATGAATTCTATAGGTCTTCGTGGTGTGGAATGTCGGTCAACGTCAACTAGTTCCCCACAATGGACCCTCCAAAAGTTTGCCAAACATGGGGGCAGATTGACGCTTGGAACACCCCTATCGTTCTTCTAGATTACGGCGTCTTCCACGTTCTGCTACATCCGTCGTCACGTCCCCTCCTCATTCTCTCAACTCCCTGCTTCAATAACGCTGCCTACTATCATCATCGGCGCCGCTAGAAAAATGGCGACGTATACAAATGACGACGACACGGCGGGCGTCCCGCAGGCTCCTGAAAGACGGCACACCGATTTGCTGTCGTTTCTGCAATACTTTGAAACCCTGTTCCTCATTGACGATTCCGAGCACATGAAGAGGCAATGGAGTGACGTATCGGCCCTCATCCAGGCGGTCGCTCCGGTCACCCTTCAATATGACGAAAATGGTTAAAGAGCTCATCGCCATGATATACTGTTGTGTTCATCTTGCTAAGAGATATAGATAGGTATTGACATCTACTTCGTCAACCACCGACCCCTGTTCTACTTCCCCGGCATGTCGGTTCGCAAGTCCGGGTACAACCACATCGGCCAGGTGCACAGCGACACGGGGAAGCGGGACAGCGCGCAAGCCATCTTCCGGGACGTCAAACCGGGCGGGAAGTGCAAGCTCGGCGCGCGGCTGGGCAAGATCCTGTCTTGGTACATCGAGCAGCTGAAGGCGGACCCCCAGCGGCCCCCGCTCAACGTCATTGTCATCACCGCGGGAATCTCGGCCGACGACTATACGGCCCCCTTGCTCGAGGCCGCCAAGGAGCTCGACGCCATGCGCGCCCCCGAGCACCAGCTCGGCGTCATGCTCTTCCAGCTCGGCGACGACGAGGAGGCCCGCAAGAAGTTCGAGCACGCCGACGACCACATGTGGAAGGCCGCCGGCACGCGCGACATCGTCGACACGGTGACCTGGCGCGGCTGGCCTGCCAGCTTCTCGTCCGACGACATGGTGAAGGCGATCTTGGGCGCTGTGTCTAAAAAGATGGACGGCGCCAAGTCGGCGCTGGAGGGGACGGCGCCGCCGCAGCGTCGGGAAACGACCGTCTGATATAACCTCCTCAGACGGCCTCTTTGCATGGCTTTGTTTTAGCTCCAAATTTGCAAATCCGAGTTTTGGCCTATTCTGCGATTATAGACGAGCTCCTGTGCATCGTTTTAGCGTAGTGACATACGATCGTAGAGAGTCACTAGGGAATAAGGTTTATGAAGTCCACTAAAGCCTAGAAAATGCTCTCAGATATGTTCTACTACAAATCAGATTCCGTCCATGATACCCGAGAGGCTTAAAACGATCAAGGTACACCAGTTAACCTTCATCACCCACAGTCCACGACCACTTACCTTCGTCCATGCACTGCTGCGAGATGCTTCTGCCGATTCGCTAGTCTATCAATTATCGGCCGCAGTGTTCGCAAATCGAACCTAAGCGA
Organism: Monosporascus sp. mg162; assembly: GCA_004155945.1. NCBI lineage: Eukaryota > Fungi > Ascomycota > Sordariomycetes > Xylariales > Monosporascus > Monosporascus sp. mg162. The sequence continues at coordinate 280,676 of QJNY01000029.1, forward strand.
TCCGGCAAGCCAAGATTCATGAAAGGTCCAGGGGCATTTATGGTCCGAGGACGAATATATTGAACTGAAACGCCTCCTATGGCACTGTATTATCCCGCCATAACGTTTGGGGTCTCTGGTCCGGAAACTAGGACCTTTTCAGTGCCACTGTAGGCTCGGTCCAGGCCGCGAACGGATTTCCGTCGCTGCTCTAGTCGTTTAGGAATACAGAGATTGTCGACCCAATATGGGACCGGCTTAGTCTCTTCGGGATACAACCAGTGGACACGGAATTGGAGATCCCTAAGCAAACCGCGGGTAAGGCTGTTCTTCATTGTATTTCCCATTCCATATGGCAACACGCGGAAAATGGCAGTATAACGCTGGAGATCGGATTAGCTCTTGGTTTGCTAGCCATGGGTTTCCCATACTAACAGGTAGATCGCTGATGTCGAATAGATTGAGGTCCGCTGTACTACTCCTTCTTGGCCGCGAATAGTGAACCACGACAGAGGGTATACTGTCGTCATCTTGCATCTTCTCAACCTGGGAACTGGTGCCGGTTCGCAAGTAGTGTTTGTACTTGCACCAAGGATACCACGAGCTGTTCGATAAGTCTCCTCGTCAGCCTGATACGTGAGGAGATAAACGACGGTATGCTCAGATGCTGCCATTGGAGGGCCACGATTTTCCCAAGGCACCACCCTTGATCTTCGAGCATGTCATTTAGGAGGTCTGGTAGAGTGCCTAATGATGTAACAGTGAAAACCACCGAACACGGACCTTGGCATCCAGCACCTTTAATCTTAGTCCCCAACAGTCGGCAGAATCAGTCGCCACCAACAACTTGGAGTTTCTGTTTCAGCGTCTTATATCTGAGACAACCCTGATAATCTTAGATTATATCCCACCAATGCCTTTCCTTCTCGACCTTAATGCGGCTTAGACGAGTCCTCACTCAGATGAGACCTCGTCATCTGATTCTTCGGCCTCAGAATCCGAAACGCTCCAATCCAATCTGCCCTGAATGTAAAGCTGATAGAAAGGCCTGTACCTAAACATTGATTTATATATTTGGCGTTCCCACCTCGTCGCAGCATAGTCAATTCCGAACAAATCGATATTTTGAAGCAGGTCAAGTAGAGGTAGAGGCAGTTTCTTGATCCAGACATGTCGCAGTTTCACCCACGTATCCCTTAACCATTCAATGTAGACTGCAACTAGAATGAAAGGAATAGATACGGAAAAGGAGACACCGACTAGCTTTGTCGTTAGGATCTCATAGTCTCTCAATTTTTAATATGACTAGCTCCACTTACAGATGAGGCCGCAAACGTAGCCAAGCGGCCAGTTTGTGCTCCCCGACTCGTTCTTTGGAAAACGGTCTACTCCAATCGCAAAGAATGCCGCCATAAACGAGAGTGGAAGCTGCTTGAACATCAGTGCCATCCACGAGGCCAAACGGGCAAGCAAAGCTTACAAAGATAATGGTCACAATAGTGAACACAAGGAGTGTCTAAGACCTTTCAACAGATGCGCACACGGATAAGGGGAATTCAGCACGTACATTCCCTTGTCTGGCAGTTTCTTCGGTCCCTTCGCGGGAGATGCGAGCTTCGCATACGTTGGCTTGCTTTTGCTTGAGATCGAGAAGTCTTTCAATCTGCCAAGAATTAGTAGGTCTGGCCGATCCGGGTGTGAGACGACTCACTCCCTTCTCGACTGCCTCCGTGCGTTCCTTCATGCTTCGGATACTCTCTTGTGTTCTCTCGACAGATTCTCGGGTTATCCAGTACTGGCGGGTACTTGCGCCGGCCACTTCGAACTCTTTGAAAGACATCAGGACTCGTTGCTGGTCACTGAGCACGGACTCAATCATCTTGATCTCGTCCAAAACATCTTTGACTTCCTTCAGCAACTCCGACTCCTTAAGGATATCCAAGTATTTTAGGAGGAAGGACCTTCGCTTCCGATAGTCGCGATGCTTTTCATCCAGATTTGAAAGCAGCGACGATAGGAAGTGGAACGCTCGGAAGAGATGACTTCCTTTTTCCTCCTGGAACAAGGTAAGCAATTTTGACTCAAGGCATTGATGCCTAACCCGCAAAATACTCACCGCATCCCCAATCGTGCCCTCAAAGAACTCCAAGAACTTGATCGAATCCACGTCTTGCCCGAGGCCCAGGGTCTTGCGGCACCCATTTATGATCAAATATATCAAATCGGTCGTTTCGAAGAGAGGATCTCGATTCCAGTCACTGAGTATGTGATCATCAAGCTTTGATTTTGTTCCGACGCGGTTAGGGAAGCTCGTGATGACAATATCCTTTTCTCCCTGGACCACGTTGCCCTTGATAAGCCAGACCCACAGTTGGTCGACCATTAAAATGTTGTCGTTTCTCTGCTTTCGGCGTGATCGCCATTTGTCCATGAAGCCGCTGGGACCTTTGTCCTTCCGGTCTGGTCGTCGTTTGTTTGCCCAAACATTTTCTCTCTCCTTCTGACCTAATTGTCGTCTTCTCCTTCGAACCCAGCGGGAGACTACTTGGTCATTGTCCCGGTATGAAGTGTCGCTGAGCATGTAATAGTACGACTGATCGAGTGTCCTTGTCATGTGGTCAGGGGACTGTCGGGTGGCGGCTCGTTATAAATCGAACTTACCGTCGAGGATGTAAAGGGAGCTTATCATCCTTGTGCGTATAATGCAGGTACCCCCTGATCAATTGGCGGATTTCATCCCCAACATCCTGATCATTATCCCATTTACCCATTTGTCTCGAGCGGTAATATTCCTCCCGAGCGATCTTCCCCATGACGTCGTGTGGGTCCAGGGAAGGGTCTAGAAAAGGGTCTTGTGACGGGTCTAGAAAGGGGTCTTGAGACTCACGGGAGGGCCATGATAAGGGGGTTGACATCATCCGGGGATCTTCATCGGCACCTCTCAGGCCAGGGCTTGCGTCCTTGATGATTTTGCTGATTGTTCTCTGCGTCCTGCTATCTTCAAAGCTGATGTAAGGCATCTACGTAGCAAAGGTTAGAGCACGCGAAGAGGAGAGCTCTCAAGAAAGACCCAACACACCAGGATGGCGAAGACCTTGGGGCTGTCCGCACCAGCGTCCCGCTCCAGAGATTTCAGTTCTGCACATTGAGGATACACGGAGCGCTGAGTGCAGAAAACATGTTGCCTTGTCAGCAGATTTGGCTCTCGGGAATTCTGCGCCTACGCGCACATACCGCCACCTCGCAGACGAGACAGTCAGAAAATATGGCGGGGATTTCCACGTACGCTATGAGGAAGATTATATTCTCTGTATCCTTGCGGCCATGGCCACACTTGATAGTTGAGCTTCGCAAACAGATCCTGTCTTCTTAGCTGATTGAATATTGTGGTGGGAAAGAAGGCATACGTGAACCCAGGCCATCTTCGCGTCGAGTGGACATCAGCATGCTATGCGACCCAGGAAAGCAAGCTCGTCAGCAGTGACTTACATTATTCGCCGGTATATGATACCATCGGCACATTGGCGGGTGCCTTTTCTCATCAATTTTGAGCGCCTCATAATTGAAGATTCTGTTCAACTGCCTCTTTCCGTATATGAGTTCCTCAACTGTTACATAGTCGAATATAAACCTGTCTGGCTCCTTTCCACTGGCGGCAAAAATTTCTCGGACTGACAGCTCAATGCCTTGGCATGCGCGCCGCTGATCGTCTACGGGGTTACCAATTTCCAGCTTTTTCGTCGAAGAGGGTCCCACTACTGGTGGGGGATGCTTCAGAAGATTGGTAACGTCCTGTGAGAGTGCGGTGTAGGCCGGCGCCTCGCCCTTGCTATTCTTCTGGTTTGGCTTTGCTCCAGCCTCAAGCAAAGCCTTGACAATCGCATAGCAGTTTGAGCCATTTCGATGAATGGCAACATGAAGGGCCGTCAATCCGGACTTCGTCTCTTGGAGAAGGTCAATCTTCCGAGTTCCCAACAGCCGATTGACTATATCGGGGAAATCATTGTCTACGGCAACATGAAGCGCAGTTTCGCCGTCCCTGTTTGAAAGATTAAGGTTGACAGGCCGATTAATCAAGTCGGTGATCATATCCTTGTCGTTGCGCCTGGCAGCCGCCAGTAGCTGGTGAGTCTTGACTGATGTGGATATATATTCGCTCATGCTCCGAAAGCTGGAGTCTGTTGGCCCAGGAAACTTTGCGATTTCATCGATTCTCAAGTTCTTTGTCCATTTCCGATCGAATAGGGGCATTAAAGATTGCTTCTCCTTGTTGCCATTTCCCTTTGCATCGCCACTTGCCTTCTTGTCAGCCGGGCCCTTCGCTTCATCAGTCCCTTTGACGCCGTCTGCCTGATCGTTGGAAATTCTAGTAGCTGCCTCCCGCACAAAAAGCGAGACATTCATCGTTTGCTTCGTTATCCGACCACGAAACTCTTGCCACGTTTTATCCGTGACAGGGCTTGTTCCGGGCTGAGCTTGGAATACCTTCAAGTCTCTGGAAGGCAACTCCATGTTATTAACGGTCCAGTCGATCAAATCATCAAAACTAGGTATGGGAGGAGCAAAGAATCCTATGGTCGCTGTAGACTCGAGAAGTTCCGTCATTTCGGGGCTTTCGTCGAATAATTTTGCTATCAACACGGTACCGTAGCCATGGCCAATGAAAACTGCTGTCCTCAATTTGTAATTCTCCCTCCACTCTGTGAGAGTTTGCCTGATTTCGGAAGCAGCGGAATCAAAGTGGATGCTGATTTCGGTGTTGTTGGCAAGATCAAGGGCAAAGCCAATGATTCTAGCCACGGGAAGAGTGTTGCGAATCATGGCTTCGTCGACTAGCCAATTGCAAGGCTGCTTCTTTGTCTGTCCAGGCTGTTCTGAAGTCTTGCTCTTTACCCCTTGTGGCACCTCGTGCTCGAAAATTGACATTTGCTTGTCGGTGGCCCGGCCGCCCGCATATATTATAACAATGTCCACAGCAAGCCCATCCCTGGACCCGACCCGAGAGTCAAAGATCTTGTCAGTTTGAATCCACTTGACCCTTGGTTCCTCTGGAGCGGTCAATGCAGGGTTGGGAGTTAGCGATCTGGCGTCTGAGCTTGCCATATCTGCGGGAATTGTCTGGATAAGCTAATAAAGCCACCTGCTGTTGTTTGTCTCCTGGAATACTGACGGCTTTCGCGCTGCCTGGTAACAAAAAGGCTAGATCAATATTATCCCTAACCGTCAGCTGAATTTAATAGTCTTGCCTTGTTGTCGTTTAGAATGAAGAAGGATAAATAAAACCAGGAAAAGGTGGTGGGAGTGACAGCCAGGCAGAACTTGCTGAAACCGGGAGACGGCTGTAAATATGGCTAAGAGCCCTTGAATGAGGTCCTCAACCAAGCTGAAGCTGCAGAGGCTGATATCTAGAGAGGTCACAAGAGGAAGGATCAGCGTGCTGGAAGAGCTGGTTTGCCCGGATGGGCTGGTTGCAGTCGCCGACCAGCGTGCAGCCAATGGCAATTTACGCCACCAATATTCCCAACGCTGACGAAAACTAGGTCCAATCACATTCTAGAATTCATGCACGATGAACGACAAAAGCTTATAACGTATAACGGCTATAGGCTTAACCAACTATTAAACCTAAATCGTACGGTTTATGTTAGCAGGAATATCGTAAAATTCTAAGTAATGAAAAGATAGTTACGTCTGGTAATAGCAAATATAAATCTGGGTAACCAATTATTATTGCAAGCTAATGTTATCTAAACTATAGGAAATAATAAGTATAAGATGGAACCCCCCCTCACGCTCCACCCCCCTAACGCGCCACCCCACATCCGCGACGCGTTCTGATCTACTTATTAATTTCTTTCTTTATAAAAGACCTTTTAATAACGCTTTAAAAAATTGAAAAAATTATCTTCTTCTTTATCAGAATTTACGCTTTCGAACGATATGTAGCTTTCAGCTTAATTCCGCGCGGCGCAAGCTATAAATGAAGTGGAACGTAAGAAGTTTTTACGTTTTGCGTCCAAGGGTTACCAGGTCGATAGGCGATATATTACACGCCGTATCGAAAGTGTCCCTATTCGGAAAAAGGTTAATAAGGTTTAATAAAAGCTATTACGAGTTTAAGAAAAACGTTTAACGTATTGGGTTATTATATAAGGTTATTTAAGTTATGTGCCGTCGTATTCCCGATTTCGCTTATACGCTTAACGGCTTTTAATTAATAACGGTAATCCTTAATACCTAAGAAAAAAATAAGTAATTCGTTTTTTACGGCGTAATTTTAATATTAAAACCTTTAAAAGCAAAACCATTAATTATAAACGCTTAAATAAAGTTTTACCGATTTCCGTTAACGTATTATTCGACCGTTTCGAACTGCCGGTTATTAAAGTTATTAAGTAATGTAATAAATATAACGCCGACGAAATCGGAATAATAAAGGATATAAAAAAAAACGTTTTTATTTTCGGTAAAACCTTTAAAAAGTTTGTGCTTTTAAAAAACGCCTTTAAACGGTAGTAAATTACTATAATCGCTTATGTTAACGTTAACGGACGAACCTTTTTATTACTTATTATCTTTAGCGGTAACGACGTATAATAATAATAGTTTCCTAATTCCGACGATAAAGCATATAAAGGTTAGTACTTTACTATTTTTGAAAACGGTTAAATTAATACCGAAATTGGCTTAAAGTGGCTACGTAAGGTTTTTATCCTTTATACCAAGCCGGCGAACCCTAAAAAATGGAGGCTTTTGGTTATCGACGGCCATAACAGTTACATTACCGAAGCCTTTATATAGATATACCTTTAAAACAAAATTTATATCGTCTTTTTGCCTGCTTACGTTTTATACGTTTTTTAGCTTTTTGATGTAAATGTTTTTGTTACCTTAAAGCGGAAGTTTCGTTATTAGTTTCGGAAACGTTATTTCGGACGGACGTTTAAAGCTATAAATAAGACGGATTTTTTTTAGGCGTTTTCGTACGCGTAGTAAAAAGTTATGATAATTTCGTAATATATTATAAAAGGTTGGAAAATTATAAGTTTGCGTTTTTTTAATAAGGTAAAAGCGTTAAATAATAAATACGTTAAGGATAAAGTTTAACGGGCGGAAATATCCAAATTCGGATCGAATTTTACCTTTTAACGTTTTAATTTTTATCGGCAGATAGCCGGTTTAGGTATTAAAACGTTTAAATTATTTAAGGATATATATATTATCGAGAAATTCTTGGTAAAAATTAATTTAATTTTCGGAAATTTTATTATACGGCTTTTATTCCGCAAAATCGGCAAGGCCCTTAATAAAAATAACAGTAAATTAAGCGTTACCGAAATCCAAAATAGTTAATTAATTGTAATTATCGATAAAACGAAACTTAAAAAGCTTAGGAAGGTATAACCCGAATTAAACGAAAAGTTTATAACGATAATTTCGGTTAAGAAGGTAAAGGTAAAGTTAAAAGCCGTTTTAAAGGGACGTTTTATTAGAACTCGGCGAAATTAGTAGCAAGATGAGCTTTTCGAAGGTGAAGAAAAGGATGATAGTGATCCGGACTGCATTGTTATGCGTGGCGTTTAGTATAGAATTAATTGAATAAGTGGTTGTTGAGATATTCTTATTTGCGTTGAAGGGTTGTGTTGTTGATGGCTTCAAAAATGGGTGGCGCGTTGGGAGGGTGGAGCGTGAGGGGGGGTTCCATCTTATTGTTAGGATATGGTGGCTAAAGGAATTGTTGGTGGGGGGGTGG